>RJWJ010013970.1:0-38859 GCA_004363605.1 Indri indri | reverse complement strand
TTGGGTTTGGGAGGCCATAAGAAGAGTGTGGAGGAGGTGGGAGATTGCAGTCACCCCCTTAACTCCTGGGTCTCCCCCATGGCCACCCAGGGTTGGGAGTCACCCTGCGCTGCCCCACACGGCAGTCCCTGGCACACTGCACTGTGGGCTCAGAATGATCACTGGCTAAAAAAAAAAAAAAGAATGACTACAAGGCAGGACCCCTAAAGATCAGCCCACTATTTACCTTGTGTTTCTTTAGCTCATGTCTCTCTTAAGACGGAGTAGAGGGGTGGCTTAGTGCGCAGGCTTGAGCCAGAAGACCTGGAGTTGTAGTCAAGCCCTTTCTTGGGTAAGGGAATGAACCCCTCCAGCTTCGGCGTCCTGCTTCCGAAAGCAGGGCTGATACTGGCGCCCGGGCAGGGCTGCAGTGAGCGTCGGCGTCTATAGACTCAGGATAAAGCCTGGCATGGAGGGGACAGCATTAGGGTCAGCAGTTTCCTTGTCCACCCATTCCATGCAGTGGGTCTTAATTACCTACGTTTTCAATGCCATTGCGGCAGAGAAGACCAGATCTACAGCCAGACTGCATTTCCTAACCACCCAACCAGGCTGGTGAGTGGGGACCTGTGACTGCGCAGCCAGCGTCCCGTGAGCAAAAGAGAGGACGCCACTCCCAGGCCTGGTCTTGAATACGTGTCCTTCCACCCTCCAGGTTCCCCTGTCCCTTCCTCTGGCCACACAAAGGGTCGAGTGGAGGGTCCGAGGCCCGAGGAAATGGCGAAACTGCTGGATGGAAGGAACCCGGGTCCCTGAATGACACGTAGGATGCAGCCCTGGCACCGGCATGGGCCTGAGGCATGAAGGAGAAACAACCTTCATGTGTGAAGCCAAGGGCATCTCGGACTTGCTCTTGCCGAGTCCAGCATTGCTTATCTGATGTGGCCATGATGTGAGAATATTGTATTTTAATTCAGTCTTCTCAGGATATTTCCAACTTATCTCTTTCTAGTAATGATTATCATAGTGGTGTTGTTTTATATTCTTGGGAGTCTTCTTTCGAATACTTTGCAGACAGCTTCGTTGGTCTACAGACCGCGGAGGCTGAAGCAACTCCATCGCGGTTGCCGATCCGCCGTGTTGATGTCTGATTAACCCGTTCTGGGAATGCCTCTGAGCTTTGCACTTTACCTACCGCTACCATAAATACCACCCTTAAATGGAACGACCTTGACCACAAATGCTGCCCCCAGGCAGACTCGCACAGAGTGCTGCCTTCCCCTGTGGGGCCGACTTCAGTGGTCCTGCACTTGCCCTCCTGGGTATACAAGTCCTGGGTCTGGTGGGTTAGCAGCGTGGAGAGCCACCACCTTGCCTCTCGGCTGCCCAGGACACACCTTCTGTTTACAAGGCCCTAGCAAATGCTTCTCTCTGAGAAACTGGCTATGTCGGCCCCCCTCTTCAGCCTCTCAGCGTCCTCAGACTTTGGGGACAGGTCCGCGTTGACCTCACCTCAGAACACAGACCCATTCTTCAAACTCTTGAGTCACCAGCAACAAATAAAACAGTACCCAAAACACTACTTAGAACACACGGTTCTGCCCAGGGCCCCCGTGGCCTCTTTCCGAAAGTCAGATTAATTTCAAAACATAGACACCCCTCCCATGGGGGTACGGGGGAGCAGAAGGCTTTGAAACGGACGAGTCAGTCACAGCTGGACAGCCGGAGAGCCGGGGCGGCAGGGGGAGCCTGCAGAGCTCCACCCTTGGTACAGCCCAAAGGAAAAAGCAGAGTTCTCCCTGAAGGTCATTTCCAGGAGGCCAGGCCTGTGAGCGTGGTTTTCCAGAGAGTGGCAGTTGCCATCATGGGGAATGCTAGGCCAAAAGGCTCTAAGCAGCGTGACAAAACACCCTCGCCAGTATTTATTCATTCAGAATATGTATGTTTTTATTCATCTTCACAGCACTTGTCTGAAGAGGTATTATCAGTCCTCATTTTAAAGAAAGTAAATTCACACCTAACGAACGGTACCATGCGCGCTGTCTGGGTGAAGGGCACACCTACCACTCTGACTCAAACCGCACCAAAGCAAATTATGGAGCCAAAACATGTGTACCCCCGTAACATTCTGAAATTAAAAAAAAAGGGGGGGATTTGACCTCTAGGGAGATTAAATGGCGAACAGCCTGCAGGTGTCCGAGCCAGTTGCCCCCTTCCAGGTCAGCTCAGCTCTGACTCCACTTTGTCCCAGGAAGGGAAGAGTGAATGGGAGGGTGTGCAGAGGATGGGGACCTGGCTTCCCGGGGCGTCACGGTAGGGGGCCGAGGACATCTGCGCAAGTTGCAGTCTCTGGAGATGGGGCAAGCAGGCGGGGGCTGGGGCAGGACCCTGGAGCTCATCCTCCACCCCCCGGGGCCCAGAGGAAGAGCTGCACCTGGGCTGCCCTCCCAGTGGGCAGCAGCAGGGCTGGCAGTGGGATGCTTGCGGTTGTGGGGACAGCCCATTCAGGGACCATAAGCAGGCTGGGGACCCAGGGTCCACTGGCTGAGGCTGGGCTCCAAGCTGAAGGCTTCCCAAGCCAGCCCCCTGGCTGCATCCCAGGCAGGTGAGTGGGTGCAGTGCTGGGAAGGAGGAAGTGGTTCCAGCCCCCACTTTCCACAGGCCCCAGGAGCACAGTGGGGACCTGGCTGAGGTAGAGAAGAGATAACTGTGGTGCGTAGCCAGGAAGGGCGTCTCCCCACCTACCTAGACATCCCAGCATCCTCCCTCCCAGCTCAGAGAAGCGCCTTAGCCAGGATGCATTTGCTCCCTCCCATCAGCCTCCCTCCCTCCCAAGAGCCTCGTGGCATGTCAGAAAGACAGCAGTCCTTGGAGCTGACAGACCAGGTCAGAGCCAGGCTCTGTCCCCTGACCAGCTGGTGTCCTGGAGTGAGTTGCCCAGCCTCTCTGAGCCTCAGCCTCCTCGTGGGCACAGTGGAGACTTTAACAACTGCCCCAAAAGGTGCAGGACAAATTTTCCTCTACACTCTTATGTTCAGTGATTGGGGGCCTGTGAATTAAACTGACAAAAGCTAGATTAGCAAGAAAAAAGATGGATTTTTATTCACATGCTTCTGCAGGAGTTCACAGAAAAGTGAGACTCAGGCCGAGGTCAGAATGTGGGACTTATACACTGTTTTAGGGGGAGTGGGCGTGAAGGGCAGTTATGGGAAAACGAGTTACTTTTCGGAAAGACAAATGGGCCTTAGGAGAACAGATGCAGATGGGACAGTTTTGGGACAATGTCTGTTTAGGTGATTTCTTATCCGGGTGCCAGTGCTGACTTCTCAAATTCTCCCCCCTGGTTTTAGGAGTCAATTGCCCTGGTTTCGAAACTCCCAGGGAGGGGATTTACTGCAGCTGAATCCTGGAAGGCTCTGCTTTTAGGCAGATAAGGGGAGTTCAGAAAAAACAAACAAACAGAACCCCCTCGTTGAAGTGGCACATTCTGGATCCCTTCAGAGGTCTACGAGGCACAAGGCAGGTCCCTGCCTGGGTACAGCCTTTCCCAGGCCCTTTTCACGCCAACCGCTCGGTGTCCCTGTGCCCATGCTTAGTCCTCTTCCCAGTCCCTACTCCCCCACCCAAACTCGCTGTCCTCTATCCCCCTTCTCTGTGCGCTAAGCCGACTTGCTAATCTGAAGTCCCACCGAGGCACATCAGCCAGCCTAGCCAGCACAGGCTCTGCTTCGCCAGGGCCATCGGATCCCATCCCGTCACCTGCCCAGCACCATCATTTACTCATTCAACAAACACTCCTGGCAGGCCCTGGGCTGGACTCCAGAGTGGCAGCAATCGGGCAGACCCACCTCCGTCCTCCAGGAGCTGCCCCCAGTGGGAGAGGCAGACAGATACGCTGACAGTTACAGCCCCGGGCGCAGGAGCCCACGGGGCCCCCGAGGAAGAGCAGGGCCTGGCAAGCTCTGTGACTTGTTGGTGCCAGGAATGACCTGGGCCCTCCCCTGATGCTCAAAAAGCATATGTGGACAAAGGGAACGGAGGTAGAGGAGGAGAGAGGAAAGGAGGGAGGAGGGCGGAGGGACAGTGGCTGATTTTCCCCATCCACCTTTCTCCTCTCTGGACTTGCGCTTGGGGCCAGCCCCTTCGCCTACTCCATGTCAGCCTCTGCGCTTATCAGATATTCCAATAGCTGCTCCTGCCCGATAAGCCCTCTCCAGATAACCCCTTTCCCTTGTAATTGAGTTTAAATATTGATCCACCCAATCAAGGTAGGTTAATATTCAACCCAACCGAGCTCTGGAAGCCTCCCGGCCACCAGGCTCTTCCCCGAAGAGACTACGAGGGGCTGAGGAGGGTGGAGCAGGCAGGGGCACAGCCTTCCTGGAAAGTGTGTTCACAGGGACTTGGGTGGGGTGTCGCCCCCGGTGGGCTGGGTCACCCTGGCGGGTCCTGTGTCTATGTCCTCGAGGCCTGTGTCTAGAGCATGGCAGCCCCAGCACCTGCCCTTCCTGGTGGGAGGGCCGGGGGGGCGGGAGGAGCAAGTTCTGTTCCAGCCAAGGCTTAGCAGGCAAAACTTGCTCAGACACCTCTTCCGTGAAGATTCTGCTTCTCATCTTATAGTGTCCCCAGGCCGCGAGGACTCCCCAGAGCCACATGGGCTGATTTCCTGCAAGGGCTGATTCCCTCAGGCTCCCGAGGGTTTGGTTCCTGTGAGTCAGTCTCCCAGGGCCCACCCTGTCTGACATCCTCCTGGTGGAACCTCTAGCCTACCTGGCAGAGGCCCAAACAACGGGTGCCCCCTCCCCCTTCCCACTGGAGACTTTCTCTGGACTTCCAAGTGGTCTCCGCAGTCAGTACTGTGGGAGCTGCTGCAGCCCTGGACATCCCAGGACTCAGGAGGACGCAGCTGCTGCCACCGGCCTAGAGCAGACAGCGGGGTAGAGAGCTGATGGCCTCCGTGCCTGCACCTAGGAGGCTCCTCTGCCCATCTCCAGGGGGGTCCGTCCACAGGTTCACAACTCAAATCAGCTTCCCCTACAGTGAGGATGGGAGGACCCTGCAGCTGTGACACAGCTCTTCAGGCTCTAGGTGACCTTTGTGTCAACCAACCTTAAAGTCCTCTAGTCCACCTCCCCGAGACCCTTTGTTCACACCTGGTCTGCACCATGAGTGACCCATTTCTCACTTAGTGGCTTCTTCTAGAAAGGGGGCAGGTGCCTCCTAGACAGTGGTTCCCAAAGTGTGGTCCCCACCGGCAGCAACAGCACCTCTGGGAACCTGTTAGAAACACAGATTCTCAGTCCCACCCCCACCTGCCACTGAGTGGGGGACCCTGCGGGTGGCACAGCCTGTGTCTCACGTGCTCTCCTGGAGGCTCTGATGCTCCAGGACACTGGCTCTCAGCCGGGGCCACCAGTTACCCCTGCCCAGTGAGCCACAAACCACGCAGCGACGCCTCTGACCTCTTTCAGGTTTCCTGTGTGCCAGGGCCACTCGACACTCTTTCATTAAACTCATTTATCTGTATAACAATCCTACGAGGCAGGCATGAGTACCAGTCCCCACAGACTGATTTTATGGATGAGGAAAGCAAGGCACGGAAAAGTTAGGTGACCTCGTGCAAGGTCACAAAGCCCGAAGCCAGATTAGAAGCCAGGCACTGTTATCCACCACACCAGAGGTTCCCAAAGTGTAGTCCCTGGACAACAGTGTTGGCATCACCTGGGAACTTCTCAGCAATACGAATTCTCAGGCCCAGCTCAGGCTGCTGAGTCAGAAGCTGTGGGCACACTGCCCACCATCTGCCGGACAAGCCCTCGGGTGTTGTTGCTGAGCTGAGAACCACAGTGCTGCACCTGCTGCCTGCAAACCAGACAGCCCGGGAAACACCCTGCGAGCTTCATGCCCACCCCCGGCTCACGGAACATCTGCTGGAAATGGACCATCTTGCAGGGTGGCTCTGCTCCCACCCGTGGGAGTCAGTGGAACCTCGGTCCAGGCCTCAATGGGTGCACCCTGCTCGGGCCTGCCCAGTTATCCTGCAATTGACGGGAAGGAGCCCTGCCGCCCTGGGCCTCAGCTACCAGGAGGTGCCTCTGAGGACACGCAATCCAGCTGCTTGTGTCTTCCTGGTTCGCGTCTGGGCTCCCTGTCGGGGCAGAGCCTGGGCAGGCAGGTGGGGCAGCCCCAGGCGAACTAGAAAGGCAGGGTGGTGCAGGGTAACTCCCAGCTCTGGTGACCTTGACAAGCTCCGTAGTTACACTCCGAACCCTTGAACACAATCCCATTGCTGGAGGCTGAATGTTTGTGTTGCCTCCCCCAGTTCCTATGTTGAAGCCTAACCTCCAAGGTGATGGCATTTCGGGCTGGGGCCTTTGGGAGGTGATTCGGTCGTGAGGGTGGAGCCCTCCTGAATGGGGTTAGTGTCCTTATAAAAGAGGCCCGAGGCAGCTCATTGGCCCCTTCCCAGGACGCAGGCCCTCACCAGCCACTGAATCTGCCGGCGCCTTGATCCTGGACTTCTCAGCCTTCGGAACTGAGACAAATAAATACCTGTTGGTTATAAGCCACCCGGTCTATGGTTCTTTGTTACAGCAGCTCGAATGGGCTAAGACACCCACCATGTCCCTTCTCACTGTAAGGACCTAAATGCTGCTTCCCACTGCGCTGAGAACACAAATCAGAACCCCTCCCAGTCTGTAAGGCCCTGTGTGTCGTTACAGCCAAAGGGCAGGGCGCAGCCCACCAGCGGGCCAGGAAGTCGACTGGGCAGGTCAGGACCTGCGTTTCTAAAGGAAAAATGAAATGGAGGAGTCCAAGTATGTTTTGCGAAACTTTTGTTAATATGTGTGTGTGGTGGGTTAACCCTGAAAACTCCGCAATCTGCCCCCATGCCCGTCTACTCCGACCTCCCGCTACCCCTCTCCTTCAGCTACGATGGCCTTTGCTGTTCCCACCTCGGAGCCGGCCTCGGCCCGTGCCCAGCCTCACGCTCCCTGCCGCGCATGCGCCGTCTCACGCCAGCCCCACAGTCGTGCGAGGCGGGTGCAGTCCCACTTCACGGATTCATGCGGATCCGGATTCCAGTCCAAGACCCGAAGGACTTCCCCCTGCACACACCTCCTCTCACGAGACATGCAGGTGAGTAGGGAGGAGAGGGGGCTTTACCCCAGCACGGTGGGAGGGGGTGCCATCCACGAGGGAACACGAGCGGGGGACGGGGAGGAGCCACAGCTGTGGGCACAGGGGCACACATGCGACTGCAATGGAACGCTGGGGACAGACCAGCTGGAGAGAGTGTGGGCTGGGTAGGGAGGCCGCAGAGCAGAGCACGGGCTGGGAGGCAGAGCGCGGGGTGGCCTAGGAAGGCTGGCGGGTGGCTGGTGAGGCTGCAGCCCCACGCCCCTGGGAGGTGATGAGGGACCGTGGGGGATGGCACCACGAACGTGCTGTCCAGCGTGCAGCGCAGCACACGGCTCGTCACGCTTCGAAGGCCCAAGCACTCCAGTCATGGTGGCTACTACCGAAAAGCAAACCAACCAGAAAGTAACAAGTGTTGGCAAGAACATGGAAAACTTGGCATCCTTGGGCACTGCTGGTGGGAACATAAAATGGTACAGCCACTGTGGAAAACAGTAGGAAGGTTCCTCAACAAATTAAACACACAATCACCACGTGACGTGATCCAGCAACCCCACTTCTGGGTATGTATCCGAAAGAACTGAAAGCAGGGACAGGAAAGAGATTCACACACCCACGTGCATGGCAGCATTCGTAACAGCTGAAACGTGCAATGCACCCGAACGTCCGCTGACGCCTGGGTGTATTACCAAACTGTGGCGCATCCACACAATGGAATATTGTTCAGCTTTAAAAAGGAAGGAAATTCTGATACACACTGCATCATGGAAGGACTCTGGGGACATTATGCTAAGTGAAATAAGCCAGTCACAAAGACAAATACTGTATGGCCTTATGTGAGGTCACTCGGGTAGTCGGACTCAGGGTCAGAACGCAGAATGGTGGGTGATGGGGTGGGGAGTTAGTGTCTAACAGGCGCAGAGGTTCAGGTCTGCGAGATGAAGGGTTCTGGAGCTGGACGGTGGTGATGGCTGCACGACAATGTGAATGCACTTAATACCACTGAACTGTACGCCTAAAAATGGCTAAGGCAGCAAATTTTATTTTTTTGTATATTTTACCACAATTTTAAGAACAAAAAACAAAACAACTCGAGTCCTGAGTCACCAGGGTTTCTTACAAATGTGAGTTTTATTTGCAATCCGCCCAAGCACAGGTCCCACATACAGATTTCTTGTCTGACAGCAGTACAGTAACAAGTGCAAAATACGCTTTATTTCAGGCACAAAAACACGACAGTGTGACAACTCCAGGCTCGACGGCTACCTCCCCAGGACCTGTCACACCCACGTGACCCACTCGAGGGCCACACAACCCCACTAGATACTCCCACCACCTTTAGAAAAGAATCGCGCAACCTGGAGAAAGGCAGGGAGGTTACATCTTAAGAAAGAAATCACTTTAAATACACAAACATTAGAGAACACAGCAACCACGCTTTCACCCAGCAAGGGGAGGGCTGGGGGGAGAGGTGCCCCAGATAGTCCCATTCTCTTCTGTCTTTAACACCCAAACCCCACAAAGGTTTCCCCAGCAGAGCACACCCAGCCCAGCATGGAAGCCTCAGGACAAAGCCAGCGCCGCCTGTGAGTGAGCTTGCCCCCGTATGAGAGCAGGGCGTCTGGATGTGGGGTCCAGGGATGCTCCACCTGGCTCAGCCCCTTAGCAGCTGCAGGACCCTGGGCCCTCTGTAACTCCTCACCTGGAAAACCAGGCTACTGGGCCCCCCCCACAGAGCTGTGAGCTGCAGGAGGGATCAAAGCAGACGTGAGCAAAGGCAGGGAGCACAAAGCCTGGCTCCCAGGAGAGGCCGCAGCTCCTTCCTAACGGAGGACTGGGTCGCACAGCAGGATGGCCGTCTGCACACGGGGGGAAGAGGAGGGAAGGGGTCCAGAGGCTGGACAAGCCCGGGACCTGGACCTCCCCAGCTGGACGCTGGGCCACACCCTGCGGGACTCCCTCCATGTGGCGCACTCTCCTGTGAAGATGCGCTGCCAGTGCCGTGTACAACCAGGACGGGCACAAAGGGCAGGCCCAGGGAACCCTTGTGGAGGGCCAAGGAGTCATCCCTCGAAACCACCAGGCTGAGGCCACCCTGAGCAGTCCCTTAGCAGGAAGAGCAGCTGGACACAAGGGGAGGGGTTTGCTGGGCCCCAGAGAAGCCAAGAGGTCCTCAGTCCCCAAGGCACTAGGTGGAGGTGAGACCAGGCTGCCCCTGTCCCAGGGCAGGAGTATTTCAGTGATCAGGTCAGGGGGCTGCCACCTACCACAGCTCCAAAGCCCCTCCCCACACAGGGCCCTCTCCCATCATCCCCTAGGGTCCTGGCCAAAGTCCCAGCAGATCCCCAGGAACAGGGAGCAGGCTGGGAAGCGGGGAAGCAAAGGACTCTGTTTCCCACTGAGGGGCTGGGACGGGCTCTACAGGAGCCAGGCGGAGGCCAGAACCTTCCAGGGAGGGCTCGCCAGCCACAGAGGCAAGACATGTGGCAGGCGGGGCAGATTCAGAGACTGCTCATCTGAATGCTTCTCTTGCTTCAAAGCTCAAAATTTAAAAAAAAAAAACATTTTTTTTTTAAGTCCTTATTGTCTGAGACTTTCTTTAAATGATCCCAAGGGGAGACAAGGGGAGAGCAATGGAGGCCCAGCTCAGTGGTGAGCAAACGTTTTCTGTAAAGCGCTGCATAGTAAACATTTTGGGCTTTCAGGGCCAAAAGGCAAAACTGATATGGTGTAAGGACAATAGAAAGCAATTTCCATAATTTTGTTGGTTGTGTGTGGGGTTGCACTTCGTTTAGTTGGGTTCACAGACAACGTCCCTATCATTAAATCGATGGCAACAGCAGGCAGTGGGCTGGGCTGGCCACCGTTTGCTGACCCCTATGAGGGTGAGCACCTGCTGATAACCGAAGTGTGATGATGGGTATGGGCTGATTATACTGTTCTCTCTTCAGCCAAGGCCTGAACTTTCCCTGGCCCCTGCAGCCCACCCCAGGGCTCCTCAGCACAAAGGGCACAAGGATGGGCCACAGGCTGGCCCTTTGAAGGGGGCAGTTTGGCTGCCCGGATGGCAGGGCTGGCCAGCCCTCCCCACCTTGTCCCCCAGCTGCCCACGCCTCAGAGCTACTTCCTAGGACTGCCTTTAGAAGGCCCCTAAATGGCAGAGGGGGGTCAGCACAGGAGCTGCCACTCGGATCTGTTAGCTGTTACCCTCGGGGGTCAGGGGACAGAGGAAAGCCCAGGAGGAGCCTTTGCAGAGAGGTCTGGATGCTTAGCAGGGGGTTTAGGAGCTCTCAGGGTGCCCCTAGGCTGGTGCCAGGAAAGGCGCCCGGGGTGGCCTCACCAGCACCTCAGTGGCCAACTCATCTGGTAACATGACAGAGGATGCAACCCGAAGGGCAGAGCACCTGCAGGAGGCAGTCGTGTGCAGGACCAACTCCAGGGACCTTGCCCTTGAGGGTCCTTGCTTGGTGTGGCTCAGGCTCCTAGAAGAGCTGGCTTCGGGGGGGCACCCCCCTAGCTAGGGCAGCCAGCTTCACCCACAGGGCCCTCCCAGGAGTGTCACATAAGATCAAAAGGGCATTATCTGGCTCCGAGGGAGCTTGTTTTCCCCAAATGCAAAGGTCTCCACACCTTGCTAAGCTGAGGCTGTCCCTGGGTGTGCTCATAGCAAACACAGGAGCGAGGAAAGACACCAGCGTGCGCGCACACACACCCATGATGTAGCTCCGGACCGGGCCACGCTGTGTACGGTCACCGGCTGGCAGGGAACACCTGGGGGCCATAAGCGTGCTGATGGAACAGTGAGCCCAGGTAACAGCTAGGGCTGATTCCTAAACACATGTGACAGAGACGCTCTGACTCCCGTGAAGATGGGCACAGCCTCGCAATGCAGGAGCCCTGGTGGCACCGGGAACAACCAGGACGGGCACACACAAAGGTCACCCGCCCGCTGCAGGATTTTGATGGAAATCAGGAAAGCCCTGATGACCGCGGATCCACACCATGACTGGCCAGCACAGACGGCAGGTCTCCAAGCCTGTATTTCTAAGGGGGTTGGGGGAGGGGAGCAACATACCCAGAGAGGCCAAGAGATTCATGCTGAATGGGGGTCTGAAGCCTTGGACCCCGACTCTCAGTCCCCTGCCAGTCCCTCCTCCTGCACCTCAGGCAGGGCCAACATCTACTCCCCCAGCCGCAGCCCTCCTCCGCTTCCCACCATCTCTGACAGCCTGGGGGCTTTCTCCCTCCGCCCCACTGACAACAGCATAAGGCGCTTTTCCACTGATTTCATCAACTCGTTAATGATTTTCAGATCTTCAGTTACTCAGGCCAGCGCCTGAAGCAACGCTGGACTTGGAAATTTGTGACCGGACTTGGAACATTTGTGACTGCTGCTCGGCCAGCTCCAGGCCGCTCCTGGTAAAGCCCTCTCTGGGTTAACTGCCCTGCCTAAGGGGCCCGCGCTGCCTGGGCCAGAGGTCACTAGGGCAACGCCTGACCTTTGTTTCAGATCCCAAGCCAAGGCTCTGACCTCCCCACCCCATCCTGCCTCTTCCAAAGGCACACGAATCCTATTGTCCCCTACTCAACAGCCTGTGCCCCCTGATTGTGAAGCTGCAACCTGGTAAACAGGAAAAGGTTTATCACAGCCCTGCAAACAGACACTCGTCCAGCAAGGTAGACGAAGGGTGAAGAACTCAGCTTTGGGCTTCTGGTACAAGACGGCGGCCTGAGCACACATGTCTGTCTTCTTTCCCTCCAGGGATCACTTTAAAAAGCTGCTGCTACCAAGGAGAAGCCACAGCTGGGGGTGGGAAGGGAGGGCCCTGGGAGGAGCTGTGCAGACCTCTGGACTCAGAGCTCACAGGAAAGACTGGAAAGGAGTGGGAAGTCTACGGCTTTTCTGTGCTTTAATCAAATGAAAAATAAAACCTACAGCTCTGACGCCCCTGGAAGGGTCAAGCTGCTGAATTAGGCAGCTGAGACATTTTGGTACCAAATTACCATGGATGCCTCTTTTTAGTATCTATTATATTCCATTCCTTTGTAAGCTACAAGATTTAACTATAACCATTAGAAGGTAAGCAGAGCAGATGCCAGGAGGCGTGTCAGAAAATGGAATACTCGACTAACAGCAAACTTAAGGTAACTGACCTTTATTAGACCCTCTTTTGGAATTAAGTAAAATATCAGCCACCACATTTCTTTTGAGAATGAAAATGCAGCCTGCCACCACTTGGCATGGGTAGTAGCATCACTTAGGTACAGTGACTACGGAAGCCCCGAAGGACCACCGTCCATTCCTGCGTCTTCCACTAATGGGCTGTGTGACCTTGAGCAAATTATTCCACTTCTATATGACTCAGTTTCCTCGTGACTCAAAAAGGGAAATAATTGGTCTTGACCTTTCCCTGGGACTAGTGTGTGGAGCTGGAACACGCACCAGGAAAGACTGCGGAATATCAGAGAAGCATGACCCAGTACTGCTGAGACAGGTAAAGAGGGAGGCAGCAAGAATAGGACAGAAAGACAGCTTTAAAAATGGTGGGACCAAACAAGGACTGAATTAAAAAGAGAAAAAAGGGAAGCATCCAAATGACAGCACCAAGTCCCAGAAAAAAAGATCCAGGAAGAACCAGTGACCTTCAGCAAGGGTGCTAAGACAACTCCACAGGGATGCGGAAAGAACAATCTTTTCAATAATCAGTGCTGGGACAAGTGAACGTCCACATGGAAAAGGATGAAGCTGCACCCCTACCTCATACCATATACTAAAATTCACTCAAAATGGACCAAAGACCATTGTGAGAACTCTAAAAATTCTTAGAAAGAAACTTAGGCATAAATCTTCTTGACCTTGGAAAAGGCAATGGTTTCTTAGACATGGCACCAAAAGCATAAGTGACAAAAGAAAAAATAGGTATCTTAGACATCATCGAAATTAAGTTAAGGCCAGGCGCGGTGGCTCACACCTGTAATCCTAGCACTTTGGGAGGCCTAGGCAGGAGGATTGCCTGAGGTCAGGAGTTTGAGACCAGCCTGAGCAAGAGTGAGACACCATCTCTACTAAAAATAGAAAAAAATTTGCTGGGCAACTAAAAATAGAAAAAAAAAATTAGACAGGCGTGGTGGTATACACCTGCAGTCCCAGCCACTCAGGAGGCTAAGGCAGGAGGACCACGTGAGCACAGGAGTTTGAGGCTGCTGTGAGCTAGGCTGATGCCACAGTACTCTAGCCTAGGCAACAGAGCAAGGCTCTGTTCTCAAAAAAAAAAAAAAAAATTAACTTTTGTGCTGCAAAGGACATCACCAAGAAAGCAAAGGCAACCCACAGAATGAGATAAAATTTTTACAAATCATAACTCCGATAAAAGACCTGCATCCAGAATATATTATACAAAGAGCTCATACAACTCCATACTAAAGACAACCCAATTAAAAGTGGGCAAAGTATCTGAATAGACATTTCTCCAAAGATGTACAAGTGGCCAATAAGCACATGAAAAGATGCTCAACATCGCTAGCCATTAGGGAAATGCAAATTAAAACCATAACAATATACCACTTCATACCCACTAGGAGGCTATGATCAAAAAGACAGATAACAGCAAGTGTTGGCGAGGATGTAGAGAAATTGAAACCCTCATGCACTGCTAATGGTAACATAAAATTGTGTAGCTGCTGTGAAAAACAGTTGGGCAGTTCCTCAAAAAGTTAAACATAGTCACTACATGACCTAGAAATTCCACTCCTCTGTATATTCCCAAAAGAAACTAAAACATGTCCATATAAAAACTTGTACAAATATGCTCATAGCAGCATTATTCATAATGGCCAAAAAGCAGAAACAACCCAAATGTTCTTCAACTGATGACCAGATAAACGAGCGTGGCACGTCCCTAAGGTGAGATACTCTTCAGCAATAAAGGAATGAGCACAGACACACTCAACTTGGATGGCCCTAGAAACATCACACCACGTGAAAGAAGACAGTGACGAAAGGCCGTATCGTTTGATTCCATACATATGAAATGCCCGGAATAGGTAAATGTTACACAGAAAGTAGATCCCTGCTTGCCTTGGACTCAGGGGGTTGGGGGAAGTGATAGCCAAAGGGCACAGAGTTTCTTTTGGGAGTGATCAAAATGTTCTAAATTGACAGTTCTGTGAATTGATTGTGATTCTGTGGATCACAATCAATTCTAAAAACCCTAGAATTGTACACTGATTAAATTGTATGCTGTGTAAATTGTATCTCAGTAAAGCTGTTGGTCAACCCACTCCCCTCCACCCCACTGAAAAGGGAAAATGAATCAGGAGCCTGTCTTCACTCTGCAGGAGCACCATGGCTATTATCCTAACATAATTGTAACAGAGCCCCTTCCACTCTCAGAAGTGTCCTGGTTTATATGATACATCTGCATCATTACTCTGTCACTATATGGTATCAGCAGGTGCCCCTCTAGGCCTCAGTTTTCCCATCTACGAAGTAAGGTTTACCTGATTCTAACAAGCTTGGAGACTAGCACTACATTCCACGAAAGCTTCATTGAGAAGCTGTGAAATCCATTCAGGTAGTCATAGGGTTCACCATGGTTTGGTAGATGAACCCAAATTAACAAAGAGCTACAGCCCTGGGCCAGTAGAGATCACGGGGTCCCAGGAACCAGAGCACGACAAAGACTAATTTCTCAGTCTGCCAGTTACTGATACTTAAATTTCCCATAGTTAGGCCATTAAGAAAGGTGATCCATTTCACTACATGCAAAATACCCTAAAGATAACCCCTACAAATGAAAAAAGATAAAAAATGTAAATGAGGGGCTCCCACAGAAAATACAATGTCCCTAGGAAACTCGGCAAATTCAGCAGTGGTTAACCAAGGTCTGCTCTTGGTATTATAACGGTCAAGGTCATCTGAAGATGCAAGGGCATGCTCATTTCCTAGTCCTTCTCACCCACGGTTGCTCAGGGAGGTCACTCAAGAGGAATCACTTTGTTCTCATCCCTTTTCTACTTATGAGAATGTGCCTGAAAATCATCTTTTTCTATTCCCACCTCAACCCCCTTCAAGGGCCTCAGAATCAGCATCTCTGAGAAAAGCCGAGCACGTCCGTCGTGGTGCCCACCATGCCAATGCAGAGATATGAGTGCATCTTCGGGCTTTGAAGCAGATCCTCAGAAACAAGGTCAAGGTGAAAGAGGTATAAGGCACAGAATAACCCCACTCCCATCAAATCATCCAAGAACAGGAAGGAGGGATGCTCACCAGGGTCCCTGAGGAGGGAGGCACCATGAAAGCAGGAGAGTGCGGGCAAACTGCTCCCGTGGAGCCAGCTGCCAGAGACACAGGTGCAGGGGGAGACGGAGCTTTCTCTGGAGGCAGCACGGAGGCCAGCAGGGACCAATTCAGGGGGCACCCAGATGCCCAATGAGCCTGCAACTAAGGGGCAAGGGGGTTCAGAGAAGATGCCCCCACTGTTTGCCTCTTTAGAATATCAGGGTTGGACCAACAAAAAGAACAAGGAAGCACTCCAAAGCTGAAGGCCAGGGGAAGCAGAGAACAGCCACTGGCTTCCTGCACCCCCGTCTCTGTCCATAGGCTTCTTCTGGTTGACGGTCTGTAGCCGTCACAGACTGGGCAAGGTCCCTCCTAGCCGCAGCTGGCCTGGGGGGTCCAAGGGGGTCCGTGGGGCTGGGAGTTGGAGGCAGGTGCATGTCCTACTTCTGCTCAGAGTCCACATTTCAGGATGATGTGGTAGCCGTCGTTGCTCTCGGCTGCAAGAAAGAAACACCAGGCACGTTTCACAGGAAGAAAGGCGCTGCGCCACAGTATCGGGGAGTCCCGAAAGGTGTGGTATTAGGGCATCAGCAGAGATTGCAAAAATGAGGCTGCATAAAGCAAAGTGTGGGACAGAAGCAGGGATTTCAACACAGGCCTTGGCATCTGCCTTGCTTAGCTTCTTTTTGACACTGGGTCTTTCTACCACAGCCTGAGGCCCAAGGACGAAAGAAAGGACCTACGCCCAAGGAGGCTGTGGACAAACTGTGGTCCTCGGGGGTGTTGTGGCCCCAGGCCCTTAAAGGCACTTGTTGGCTAGATCCACAAAACAAGGAGGAAATGCCCTCCTCACGGTTCAGGGTCTATGACCCAGTCAGAGGACTTTTGTTCTGACACACCCCACATGCATCCTCCTAGCCCTCACGAAGGTCACGGCAGGTCTTTCTCTACCTTTCGTAAATAAACTCCTGCCCACGAGCTCTTTCTCGGCAGTGCAGGCAGGCTGATGCCCTCTTAGCACAGGCCCGTGTCCCACCCCCACTCGGCCTGCAGACTCAGCTACATCCCAGGTTTGATCTTCCTGGACACCCCCAGGAAAACGCGGATACACCTTATTTCTACTGGACACTGAGTTCGTGGAGAACAAATTGCCTGGCCCAGAGTTTCCCTTTCAGAAGTGACTCTGGGGCCAGTCTCACTAGTTCTGGCATTTCTGGGGCTAGGTTTCACAGAAAGTTTGCATCTTCTTTTTTCCAAAGGCTTTTCCCAGGTAAGCATTCCCTGGAGCGGCCCACCACGCAGGCAGGGCCCACCCATCCACCTGGCTCCCCCCAGTACCCCGAGGGACCCGGCCCACATGCTTCTTTTTTTTCCTTTTAATTATTTCTTTCTTTTTTAAGAGACAGGGTCTCACTCTGTCACTCAGGCTGGAGTGCAGTCACACAATCACAGCTCACTGTAACCCCAAACTCCTGGGCTCAAGCAATCCTCCCACCTCAGCCTGGGGCTCCAGGCGCACAAACCACACTCAGCTGATTTTTTTAACATTTTGTAGAGATGGAGTCTTGCTACATTGCCCAGACTGGTCTTGAACTCCTAGGCTCAAGCGATCCTCCTGCTTTGGCCTCCCAAAGTGCTGGGATGACAGGCATGAGCCACCACATCCAACCCACATGCTTCAATTAAACAGGAAAGTGGATGGGGCAGGGGGGAAGAGAGGCAGGGTCTTTACCTTTCAATGTGCTGAGGACAAAACAAGATTCATCTTGGAAATTCTGCACCATCTGAAAGGGAAAGAGAGGACATGTTCCCTCAACCATGAGTTCAAAATCTGGAAAGGCTCAGTCGGCTGCACAGGGCAGCAGGAACAACCCTGCCATGGTGTCTACAAATGCAGGCACACGGCTCTGCTACAAGATTCACTGGAAAAATGATGAGACAGAATCGCAGTGGGACAAGTAGCAGAAACCTGGAAGTACAGGATGGAAAGCGGCCTGGAAGGGAATCGAGATGTGAGCATTTAATACAGGACTGTAGTTTTTGTTGTTTGTGCTGGTTTTGCTTTTTCTTAGTCTGTCTTCTAATCCCTATAATGGAGACATTATAAGAATGTCTATGGGCAACAGATAAAAGAAAAAAACTAAATAGAATGTTTTTTACAACACGAACCTTGGTAATTAGTAACACCTACACATCAGGTCCCACCAGGACAAAATAGGAAGGAGGGTTCCCTCCCTATGTCTATATTTGAGGCAGGAAACTAGCGATTACTCGTGAGCCACGTCTCTGGAGTTGTAATTTTGATTAACTACCCAGGAACCTTGGACAAGTCAACCTTTTTTTCTTTTTGTCTCCATAGCCCCATCTGTAAAATGTGGTTGTTTGAATGATAACAATATAACCAGGACATAGCAACGGGAACCAGCTTCCACAACTGGTGGGGATGTAAATCTTTAGAAAACTGCCCATATGGCCTAGTAAAGACGGCCACGCACATGCCCCCACAAGGCTCGTGCCCTAGATAAACTCCTGCATGTGAGCACGCAAAGACGTGCTTAAGAATGGTTCGAGCAGCACCACCTGCACTCACACGCAACTCCTAACAGCCCCCGTCAGTCAGCAGCAGAAGCATGAGCCAGCTGTGATCTAATCGTACTCTGCTCCGAGGTGCCAACCAGCTCCAGCTATATATTCAACATGTGGGAATCTCAAAAATATAATGTGGAATGAAAGAAGAAAGTCACAGAAGAATCTACTATTATTCCACTATATAAAGTTTTAAAACAGACAAAATGAAACTGTATTGTGGAAAAACAGGGAATGATAAATACAAAATTCAGACTAGCAGGTGGAGGGGATTACGAACATATATGAGCCACAAAGGGGCTTCTAACATAACATTCCAGTAATTCGAGTGCAGGTACATGAGTACTTTAATGATTTTTTAAATTGCACAAATAAGTTTTATATGCTCTTTCCATATGTGTGCTGTATTTCACAATATATATTTAAAGACTATTAAAATATATATATGAACATAAACATAACACACATACTGGCCAGCGCAATAGCAAAACCCCTTTCCAAAGGAAAAAAACGCCATCCACATTTTATTGCCTGCCCTGGATTATTGCCTCAATCTTACAAATCCATCCACCTGTCAACCCCTGCCCCTCCCTGCCGGCCTAATGATGCGTGAAGTACATTTATTCTATACTGCTGGCCTGCTCCATCTAGGACTCTTGGCAGCCCAGCCACTTGGGCATGCGAAGCCCTAGGCAGAGCCCACACTGGCTTAATCAGTAACTCCCTTGTTTAATTAAGTGCCCCTGCACCCCACGGGCCAGCTCCGCGGCTGGCCAGGCTGCCTCCGGCACTCTGGCAATTAAGAACCAAAGCTTTCCAACTGATTCAGGTTAAGAGGCAAGGAGACTTTGGGGAATAAGAATCTCCTACTTTAACCCAGGTGGCATTTGAGTTCTGTTCTCTGTTCCACTTGCTTAACTGCCTACTCTGGAGGGCACAGGACAAGCCAGGGAAGAAACTTCCTTCAGGGACCCATGAAATGGCAAGGCTTCCCCACATTCTTGGCTTCTGTCTTCATAAAAACAAATGCATTTTGCAATGCAAAGTGACAAGCTTCCATGCCACTACAACGCCCACTGCTCAGGGCACATTCACCTTCCTGGCTACTCTACAGTAAGCTCTCGAGTCAGGAACCGTGGGCTTCATTGTCCTTACCTGTAACATGGGGTGGAAAAAAAAAAAGAGCCGCATTAGATTTGAATGGAATGATATAAAAGGAATTCTGAAATGGTGACAAAAATAGCAAGCTGCATGTCAATGTACCGCTGGGTCTTTGCCGCGTGTATTTAAAACCCACACCTGCGCGCATTAGGGCACGCACAGACGTGAGCACAGAAACTTACCTGGCAGAATCACAAACCTGCTACAAATTCTTCTAGGAGGAAAGAGTGGGAAGATAAGGGGTTTGCACATTTGCCCCCTGCTCCTCTATGTTGCTTAACTTCTCACACTAATTACGAATGCCTTTTTAATTAGAAAGGAAGGAAAAGTTCACCTTGCCGCCCTCCATGAAATGCTCGTGAACATTACAGGGCTCTGGCAGTTGTAATGACAAGTGGCAATAGGATTAATACTAATAATGACGACTTATGAAATACACAGACCCTTGAAAGCCTCGCCTGTACACATCCCCAAATCTGAAAAGATCTCTCCACCACTTGCTCCCCAAAATACCAAGAGCCCAGCATGAGCACGTCAGTGACAAGATCCATTGCTTATGTGGTGTCTCCCGGTACCTGGTGCTCTGCTCTCATTTTATCCTTACTGCAACCTGTCTGATGGGTGTATTCATTCCCATTCTGCAGATGGGGAAACTGAGGCACAGAAAGGTTGAGTAAATTTCCCCAAGATGGCTCAGCTAGGAGGCAGTTCTAGGTACAATTCCAAAGCCACATTTTCTCTACTTTTACCAGCCGCCGTGCTTGTACACAATTTCCCCTATAATCCTCAACACAGAGGATTTCCGAGTTCCCAGAACTGGCTTAGGGTCTGCTGGGGCTGAGCTGGGGGTTCAGGGTCCCTCCCCTGCTCCCACCAGCACAGCTCCGAGTTTAAAGGCCTCAGTTCAGGAGGGGCTGAGTACCCTGCAGGCAGAGTACCCGGGTTCCCACCACAGCTCTGCCCCTGGCCAACGTGCAACCTGGGCAATTAGCCTCTCCGGGCCTCAGTTTCCTACAGCATCCTCTCCTACGGAGGCAGTCAGGATGAAAGGGTTTGCTATGAGGGCTTACACCGGTGGCCAGGACACAGAAGCCCTCCATCAGTGCTGGCACGTGTTACTACTATTATCAGGAGGAAGGGGTCCAGGGCAGGGCAAACTGAAAGCCTCTGTTCTACAATGCGCAAGGAATGCCTAAACTTGCCAGCAAGCCTGTTCAACAGCCCTCTCCTTGGCCATGAGTGGGACAGACCCAGGAAGGCTGTGGCACCCTCGTCACTCAGCAGAGGCCTCGGCTCTCCTCTCCCAAAAGCCACAGCCTCTTTGCCACCCAGCCCCCCACCCGCTTTGCCTCTCCCTGGGGCCTCTGCCCCCCTAATGGGAGTGCCCTCTCCTGACTTCCACAGCCCTGACTGCAGCACGTGTGGGGCAGGGGTGGAGTCTGTGCTCCTGACTCCTGCATGGCACCCAGCCATGGGAGGGGTGACGAGTGCCTACCCGGCAGGACAGCCATTCAGACCAAGACAGCCACAGCAGCCGAGAGCACGCAGATAAACCCGTCTGTCACCAAGCCCCCAGAGTGTGTTTCTGTTGCAGGGGTTCTGATGGCCCCCGACCCTGCAGCCCAGAGCCCCTCACCAGGGCTGGCCGGGGGCAGCCCTCACCTCATTGCTCACCACCACGTGGATGCCCGTGGGGCCCTGCCGGTACACTCGGTGGATGTGCTGGGGGGAGATGCTGTACAGGCTGGCGATCTTCTCAATCAACTCCAAGGTGGTCAGCTCTTCCAGGAAGATGGCGTGGTACACTGGGGGAGGGGAACAAGGCCTGCTTTCTGAGTGGCCACTAAATCAGCACGAGCCTGCCCACGCCCCTCCAGCCACCCTGAGAAAGCAGTGAGTCTGCAAAGGACGCTCGTGCCCAGGGCAGGTCGGCAGGGCCAGGCCGTGACTCTCTTCCTCTCTCGGGGCACTCATGGGAATGCAGAGATTCCAGCCTCGTGCCAGAGCAGTGACGCCCAGCTGGCGGTGCAGGGTCACCTGGCGGTTCCGACGGCAGCCAGACATGCACCCACACGGGAAAATCTTGTGTCCCTTTTCCACTCTTTCCGCTGTTTGAAGGGTTACTGGATGGCCTCATGTGGCCAAGAGTGACATTAAGGATAACTGGTCCTCACCCTTTTCCACAAAAAACCCCACACTCCATGTGAGCACTATGACCCCCCGGGGAGAAGGGGGCACCAGGGGGCACCGCTTTGTCAGCAAGTTGGAGATAACAGCAACGCTGATGCTGGCAACACTGCCTTAGACACCACCCATGCCGCAGGGCCACCAGGAGGGCAAACCCGCGCTGCGTGAGGAATCCAGGAGACCAGCCGTCCCTTACAGGGGAGGCCTGCACAGTCGCCGGAAGGGACTGAGGCCGGACCTCGGGCTCGGAAGCCAGGCCGCAGGGTCCGACATCTGGGTCCCGGCTCCGCCGCCGCAACTCACCACACAGGCTGCTGTCCCCGCTGCCCTCCCGCTTCTGCTGCGGGGCCACTCGGCTCTGCTCCAGCTCCTGACAGACATAAATGGTCATCTTCGGCCTCACATTCCTGGAGGGAGGAGAGGAAATAGAAAGCAGGTGTGGTGAACCAAGCACTATTGTTCCAGAATGTTCCAGGATAGAAACAGCAGTGTGCGGAGCTTGGGAAGGAAGAAAGACTGTGGTGGGGACGGGGAAACGCCGGTCATGGGTGGGGGGGCTGCCTAGAAGCCAAGGGGCGGGCCCTTCCCTGCTCCTGCAACCTGCAGAGGGGGTGCTCTGCCCAGAACACAAATCTCAAGGCACGAGGCATTTTCCAGGTGCTATTAGAGCCAACACCGTCCGGCTTACTCTGTGTCAGGCACCGTTCTCAGAACTGTACGTGCGCATGTCATGTCACCCACACACAACCTGCGAGGGAGCTGGGACAACCGCCCTCTCTTCTCAGATGAGGGAACTGGGGCTCATGGTTTCCCCTGCTGCACAGCACAGAAGAGGCAGATCGGGGGTTCGAACGCAAGCACTCTCTCTGTCACTGTAAAATTGAGCTATATGGGGCTATTACAATTTAAATTCACCAAAGTTAAGTAAAATTTAAAACTCGGTCTGTCCATCACATCAGCCTCGGTTCAAGTCTCTGCAGCCACAAGTGGCCAGTGGCTCCCGTAGTGGGCAGCGCAGCTGCAGACCACTGCCGCGGTGGCGGGAAGGTCTGCAGAATGGCACTGCTCTGGCGTCTGCCCTGGAACTGCTGCAAGACGCCAACTGAACTGCCCCAATCCATGGCTGCCCAGGGAAGAAGGCAGCTCGGGGCCCAGGGCAAGAGGCTACGGGGCTGAGATCCAGAGGCCAACACTTCCATAACAACAAAAAGAGGAAGTGGCTTCCAGGCAGGGGTTGCACTGGCTGCAACTCCCGGTGTGTCTCACTCCCCTGCTGCAGCCTGTGGCCCTCTCCCCACACTCCTCCTACTCTTGCAGCCACACTGCAGGAAGGGCTCTGCCCAGGGACCCGTCCCCACCAGCCAGCCCGCCCCCGTCCAGGAGGCTGAGGCTGGGGCTTCCTGCCCTCATGCGGCTAGGCGGTGTCCTCCGGCCAGCTTCCCAGAGCAACCCACACCCACCTGCCTTTGATGGCATTGAAGAGCCGGATCCCGTCTGCAGGACCACAGATCTGCACCAGATCATCTCGGGACATCTTCAGCAAGTCAGCACCTAGGAAGGAGAACAGGCCTGTCGGTTACGTGGGACATGGAGGAAGAACTCCACCCCTTGCAGATCCCACACTGCGGGTGGGGGTGGCCACTGGACATCCCAGAGAGAGAGAAACAGCAAAGAGCTAAACGATATCAGGTGGTCACAGCCCAGGAGATGTCAGTGCTCACAAAAGCTAGGAGAACAGAAGCCGACAGGTGCTCACGCCTGTGCCTGCCCCCACCGCTTTACTCTATATGGGCGTATAATGTGTGCATAGATTTCTTCGGCACGTGGCACTGGCTACGTGTGCATCTCTGTCTACGCAAGTACACGGTTGCTGGATGCTGACAGTTTGAATACGCCCGGTACCCAGCACACAGACCGAGAGGCAGAACATCACCAGCCTCCGGCAGGCCCGTCCTGCCGTCACCCCCCTCCACCTCTGGGGACGCCATCCTGCTATCTTGCCGTGCAGACAAGTCTTGTGTGCTCTCTGAAGTTTATGTACATAGACTTGAACGGCAGGCACTCTTCCAGAGCCAGCTTCCCTCCCTCCAGGTCACGTTTCAGGATTTATTCATGCTGAATATAGTTGGACTGTTCACGCCCATTCCTATCAATCATTCACTGCGTGAATATACCACAATCCACGTACTTGCTCTCGTGGATGGGCCGCAGGGGAGCTTCCAGGCTGTGGCTGTTATGAACAGGTTCTGTGAACATTCTTAGCCTTGTCTGTGGTCAGTATGTGTGTGCGTGTCTGCCAGGTCTACCCCAAGAGCACTGCTGGGCCCTGGGCCCGCGTGTGTTTGTCTCCGGCAGACACGGCCTGAGAGTCTCCTGCAGTGCTGCGTCCCCGTGCGTGAGGACCGGCCCATGCTAAAGGACACAGGAAGGCACTGCCTCACGGCGACAGAGGAGAACAGTGGGGTAAGAGGTGAGCACAGCATGAGGGCGACCCCTTTTCTCAAAGCCCAGTGGTGCCCCAGAGCCTGAGCCCACATGGACTGTCCAAGGTTCAAGTGTGACATCAGCCTCTGCTGAGAACCTGCCCATAGCCACAGTTCCCACCCTTCCTCCTGCCACAGCAAGGCGGTTTAGACACAATTCTCCAGGCACAACGGCTCCCTTTCCATTGGGAGTAAACACCAAAGTCCTCCCACTGTTCTCCCAAGGCCCCGACCTATCCGTGCCCCTCAGGGCCTCTCTGACCTCACCTCCTCCCCAGGGCCACTCCACCCAACCCTCGGGGTCCTCTGCTCTGCAGCCACCGAGGCAGGTGCCCACCTTGTGGCCGACCACCCTCCTCCCGAGCCCCCGACCCCCATCAGATGGTCTCGGCACTTAAGTGGGTGATTTACGTGTCGCACTGACTCAAAGCTGCAAGGTCCCTCGGGCAGAGTCACTGTCTGGCCCTCCTCGTACCCTCCCCCCAACACGAAGAGGCCCCTAGGCCGAGCTGGCAGACGAAGGGCTGCTGTTTCCCTTCCACTGCCACAGGTGTCCTCGGGAACTGCTCCTCTAGCTGTGGACAAACCTTCACTTTGTCACTCGGGATTGACGCTACTTGGTGGCCAGGCCCACTGCTCAGTTCATCTCACTGAGGGCCCAGCACAAAGGGCTTCTAAACCTTTTAAAGAAGAAGCAGTTTTCCTGTGTCACTTGTGGCTTCACCTCCATCTCCCACAGTGTGGCTTTGGAGACAGCGTGACGAGCACTATTTCAGTAGGAAAAGGGCAAAGAAGCCCTGCATCACCCTGCTTGGCGAGGGGGACACTTCCTGGGCAGAGCCGAGCCCAGCCCCCGCCACAGGTGAGGGGACCTAGATAGTCCCCTACGGTCACACTCCACTGGGGCCTTCTGGGGCAGCATCTCAAGCATCTGGCACAGGGTCGGCACACGTGGGCGAGTGAACCCACATGCTCGGGTCTCCTGGACAAAACCGCTGCCCCCAGGGGCCGACGGCAAGTCCTGGAGGGGGACTGGCCTTACCGAGTGTCTCCAAGATGCTCGTGGTTTTAGGCACAACTCAGAGCCACTCACCCGAGAAGCTGGCAAAGAGCCGGCAGAACTGCGAGAACCTGTTGCGGTGGAGCCACTGCTGGGCATCCTGGATGGAGGCGGACGGGAGCAGGTGCTGCGGGCAGAGAGGGGAGGCCGTGAGATGCGGCTCGGCGACCCCGGGGACCACCAGCCACAGAGCCCAGCGTGCACACTTACGTCACTGCCCACGGGCAGGGCCTCCACCGGGTGGGTCGGGGAGTTGTTGCTGCAAAGGAAAAGGAAGCGGTGGTGAGGACAGAGAGAGCTCCGAGGGACGTGCCAGGGGTCCTGTCACCTGCCTGGCCCTTTCACTTCTGGTCAGGCGCAGGACTTGTTTTACATGAAATGGGTGCTCACGAATTTGACGGAGGCAGGAGCCAGCGTCCAGGCCCCCGACATCCCTAGTGAGTGCTCCAGTGTGGACAGGAGGTGCTAACAGGCTACGCTGTCCCAGCCAACGACAGTCCCCTTTCACCAAGGTCTGCCCGACGGAAGCCTTCATCAGAACTCCCCCAGCCCCAGCCCCAGCCCCAGGGAAGGGGTGGACACGGGGGACCCGGGCCGCCCTGCCAGCGACTGGGCACCTGGAAAGCTGCAGCCAAACCAAAGGGCCACTGACCACACACGTTTCTATGACGTGGCAGGACAGGGTGAAAGCCCAGGGCAACTGTTTGGCAGTGATTCAGCACCCAGACTTGGGCGTCGACCCATGAGGAAACACACTGTCCTGGTTCTTCCCCAAAGGGAGGCACGCAGCCTTCCTGAAGGGCCATCTCGGGGAGCAGGCAGGGAAGGAACACCCAGCTTTTCAGGAGAAAGATACACTCTGAATGGCCCTCCCGGATGGACGGTGGCGATGGCTGCGCAGCAATGCGAATGTAAAGCCGCCAACCCGAACGCTTGAAAATGGCCAAAATGGCAAAGTGTGTGTTATGCATAGTTTACCAGAATGGAAGAAGAGAGCCTTTTCTAAGGGATGACCCTCAGCGCAGTCATCAGTGAAAACGGCGCTTTGCATCAAACGTCTCTGGGTACGGAGCGCTGCTCACACGCTCCTCCTCGCCCCACGCGGAACTCACTGCCCGTCCGTAGCAGGAAAACAGGCTCAGGGAGGTCGAGGAAGTCGTCCCTAACAGGTACAGATTCAAGACGAGGCCTGCCTGAATCTAAATATGACACTTTTCTCTGTCCACGCCCTCCCCCGCAGGAGGACTCTTCACTTTGGTAAAGTCAGGTTCACAGACGATCTCACGGTCGCACTGGAAAAGTTCTCTGTCTGTAAGCAAGGCTCCGAGGAACCTGCAGGCAGAAACCATGTGGGCTCCCCCTGGCCTGCCCTCGCCTCTGCCCCTGTCCTGGTGATGCTCTGTAGCCCGAGACAGTCAGAAAACAGCCTCAAGCTCCTGTCCGGTCACCACTGTGTCATCTGCAGAGCTCGGAGGGCAGCAATGAGGCCAGCTTCTGTTACAAGCCCTGAAACCCCGGGCGGGGAGGACCTAACTGGACCCCATCCACTCAGCGGATGTATACAAGAGCTGGACGAAGAACCAGGAAGAGCCCTCCCAGCCACCAGGGCCACCCGACAGCTGTTCTCCAAGGCTCCACTGTCCGGAAGAGCTGTTCCACCGCACAGGGTGCCTGAGGCAATCTTAGGTGGCTGTCCTAACGCACCCTCAGGCCAGTCTTGGTTTTACTGGGTAAGTTCTGGGCTGCTGTCCCATCAGACAACGTTTACAGAAGTGTTTCCAAGCACGAAAAGCTGTGCAAATGCTAAAAGTGGTTGTGACTACAACACCAGTTGGCCACTTTGAGACCCAAACAGATGCCAAACGGAAAGGAGAAAAGACCCAGAGAAGGTCAAGAAAGGAACCTAAACCTGTCTTCCTTCCAGGGAACCAAAGGGAGAAAGGTGGGACGTACCCTTCACCGAGGCTGAAGCTGTTTGGAGAGCCATTGTAGCTGGGGGATGGGGCGCTGTTCACCTGGTAGGCCACGTCAGGCCACGGAGAGCACTGTGGAGAGAGCACAAGGTCCTCAGATGAGCTGGGGTCTGCAGAGGTACTGACCTGTGCTCCCAGGCCCTCCCAAGCAAGCACCCGCCAACGTCAGCACACGAGACCCCTGATCCGTCAACGGGCAGCACGAATCTACCCAGTACCCACAGCAAGCCACAGCCAGGCAGGGTACGACGGCCACAACAAGAAAACCAAATATGGCAGAGAAGACACCTAACATTCAGCGAGCAAAGCGGGAAATGTGTCTCTCATGTGATTCTTGGGTCCACAGGAAAAGGGAAGGAAAAATAAAACAGGCTAGTTGCTCCGAAGCAGCTTTTCCTGGTACAGATAAATGTGTGTAAATGTGTGTTACAGGAGCACCAGATGGACCCCAGGCAACTTCAGACAAAAAACGGCCAGTAAGACTCGGTGTTAAAACCTGCACTCCGGGCACAGCGGCGCACGCCTGTAGTCCCAGCTACTCAGGATGCCGGGGCAGGAGGATCCCGTGAGCCCAGGAGTTTGGGACCAGCCTGGGGAACGCAGCAAGACTCCTTCTCAAAAAATAAATTTCAAAAAAAAATAAAATAGAATATAAACTAAAAAAACCACCCTGGGCCATTTGGAAAAAGAACCCGCTAACAGGGTAGAAGCACTCGCACAACTCACAAGAGCAGCTTCTCTGAGAATCCTGCGTGTGCTCAGTACACAGCAGGCATCCTGCTGGGGCCACAGGAGACACAGAAATGTGACAGATGTGATCCTTGTCCTCAAAAAGCTTCCAGTGCAGAAGCAAAAACGAAAACACACTTGGAGTCTCCCAGAGAAAGCACAGGCACACAGGTTTTGCCTGCTGGGGGAAACTGGCGGACAAAGTATTCACTTCTTCCCTCCCTGCCATGACACCTCTTTAGAGAGGGCCGATTTGAAGCATTCCTGAAGATTTACTGTCGCCCACGGAAACACAGGGCTGGTAAATATTAACCGTGTTGTGAGCGTGGGCTGGAATGTGTCGGTGCTAAATCCCACAGCCCGTACAGGAGCACCAATGCGCTGATAGAAGGGGCGGCCGGCACCTCACAAGGTCCCAGCCAGGGAGGCAGCGTTTTCCACAATGACACCGCCCTGCGACGAGGGCTCAGACACCGCGTGAGGCTCGCCGGGACCTCTCCTTCCAGGGGAAGTTAGGAGAAGCATGGAGAAGTTGAGGACCATCCAGAGAAGAGAGGTGTCACTGGGTGGGGGAACACGTCACCTGCGCAAGCAGGAACAAGGCACGGGAAGAGGCTGTTCCAAGTTGCAATCCATAAGCACAGTCCTTGCGTCCTGCCACTCCGGTGCTGGCCGAGGGTAGGCCAGGACTTTTCCTGTACCATGGCTCTCTGGCCACTGCTATTCTCAGTCAAATAACAGTACAATCTGTGTGAGCCACAGAATTAGCTTTTGTACTGTCTGCATATGGCTTATTACACACACATGTACACACACATACAGACACACACACACACACACCCTACGTGCAGCGCCTCGTCGGCCAAGCCCAGGCCGCCATTCTCTTAGACGCCCCGTGCCTCACCCCACCATGGCCAGCACGGGCCTTCCATATGCTCACATGGCCTCTGAGTAAGTCCAATCACTCAATGAGCAAACATCAACACCAATCAGTGGGCCTGATGCAGAACACAGCGGGGAACAGTCATTCCAAAATATCAGCACCCAGAGAGGTGGTGCCGGCTGGGACCCGCACCGGGAAGAGGAGGAGGCCGTGATCAGGAGCATCTTGCAGCTCCCCCGGACACCAGGAGGCTGGAGCAGGCTGGCGACAGTGTCAGGGTTAAGAGAAAATGCATTCCAATGTCTATCCAAACAACATAGCAAGTGCTTGACCCAGCAGCCCCACTCTGAGAACGGAAACCTGTAGATTCTTCCCACGTACTGACCTCCACATGCGCGGTGATTCACTGCACCCTTGTCTGAAATTACAACAGCCGGAAACAACCACATGTCCACCAAAGGCCATCACACGTGGATGCTATGCAACCGGGTAAGGAACTAGAATGCTCTTTAGGAATGCCAAGATTAGCTATTAATTGAAAAGAGCGACGTGTAAAACCATGTGTCTATGTACACGGCTGGTGTACAAAAGCAGGCTTCATATGCAGAGGAAGTCAGGTCAGACACACAAGGAACCAGAGACACTGGCCGCCCCTGGAGAAACTGCGAGCTTAGGACGGCGTTGCGAGGGACATTTTCATTGTACGCTCTCTTGCACCTTTTGAATTCTGAACCACGTGAATATATTACCTATTCAAAAAGACAAAAATAACCTAATTTTGAAAAGCATAAACGCATTCCAAGGCAGCAGAGAGCTCGAAGTTATTTCTGAAACACCTCCCCAGTCTGGGACAAACACGAGCTCCAGACGCTGGGAACTGCCACAACTGGATGGGCGCGCTCAGAAGCCTCACCCAAAATGGGCAACTTTCCAAGAATCCAAACCAAAAACCTGTTCCTGGTGGAAGGCCCCTGGAGGCTCCGTCCCTGGCACGCGGCCGGCTCACCTCTGTGAGGATGGTGGTTTCGTAGGACGGCTGGTATTTCTCCTTTTCCTGGGCCGTTCTTTTCTCCATCTTCTCCCGGTCGGTCTTCTGTTTCCGGTCAGCTCCCTTTGGCTGCAGGAGCAGAACACGGGGTGCGATTAGTCCAAGTGGACAAAGGCAGCTGCGGAAGAAGACCCAACAGGAAGACTGAGCAGCGGCCCCCAAGGCCTGCACGCTCTCCGCCCTCGGCCAGGGCCCCAGCAGCGCGGGCAGGATCTCACAGACGGGACAGCACCTCTCCCCCTCCCAGTCTTCAAACATGTGGCCCTGCCAGGAACTCAGAGCCTGCTCACATGGAAATGGTGGGAAAAGATCCTTACCGATGGCCACCTGCTTATGACAAGGAACGCTGGAGCCACGATGCATTCCTTGGCCTACCCATGGAGAGCAGAGGGAAGAGGAAGAGGCAGGGGCTGCTGGTTGGGTTTGGGCTACACCTGCAGGCTGTGACATCCTGACATGAGCGGCAGGCAGCCTCGCCCCCGACTCTCAGGACCCCTGCCGATCCCCCAGCTTACACTCCTTGTGCAGGGTGATGTCTCCATCCTCGCGTGGCCAAGGTACAGAGGGGGAGACCACCAGTGCTGGTGCCCTGCAAACCTGAGCGACTCACAAATGGTGCACAGGCTTCACAGCTACTATTGTTCCCCTCATTTACAGACTGGGAACCTGAGGCTGAAGTGATTCACCAGGATTGGAGAGGATCCAGGTGAGAGTGCCAGGTGAGCAGCACCAAGGGCTGGCCCTGCAGGCCCCACTCTGGGACCTTCTGGACCTCACTGTGTCATCTCCTGAGTATGTACGTCTTATGAGCACATGGCCTAGCTGGCGAGCTCAGATACAGACTCTAAGCAGCACTAGAACTGACCACGCATGGTGGGCGGGCAATAAAAACATAGTGCAAAGTCAATGGCACCTTCCTCAGGCTGCAGCTCTGGGCTCCCAGCTCAAGGGTTTCAGGGCGCGGCCCCAGGGTGCTGCCTGCCCAGGAGGGAGGCAGGGCTGCAGGGGGTCACAGGGAGTCGTGAACATCAGTCACATCCAGTGTTCAGTGTGAGAGTGAGGCTGGGGCCAGGGTAGACACCAGGACCTTGGACGTGTGACCTGGCCTCCCTACTCCACTTCCGGCTCATGTCCCTCGGGAGGACCCTCCTTCCTGCACAGAGGCTACAAGAAAGGCAGGTTACAGCCAGAGGCCAAGCCTGCATGGACTTGGCCTCAACGAGGCCTGCGGGGAGCCCGCTAGTCAGAGAGGGGCCCCGCCTTTCCTTGCAGAGGCCCTGGCACCCCACACAGAGCCCCAGAGTGCGGCTCCAACAAGCCAGGGTTCCCCAGTGAGTGGGGTGGCCGGCAGAGGAGGGGTGACCGACAGTTTGGCTCAGTCAGCCTGGCTTATGCACAACCGTCTCATCTGCCCCCATGGATGGGGGTGGGTGGATGGGCAGACGCACCTCCTCAGGCATCCTGAGCAGTCAGTTTCAGGTGACTAGGGGTTCCTACTCCCACACTCCCCAGAAGGAGAGGCCAAGGCCTTCCTGGGGCACTCAGGCAAGACAGCTTCCAGTCCGCCTCCTCAAGCAATGCCTGGTATGTGTGAAGAGCCTGGTGGGCAGAACCCTAACTGCTAAGCATCGATGCAGGTGTGGAGAGGGGACCTCAGGAAGGACGTGGCGCTCCGTGGGGCAGAGACCCCACCCCCTTCCTCCCTCTCCTGCTGCCCAGCATGGTGCCTCTTTCCCAGGGTACACACTGTGAGAGCAGTAGAATTAAACTGACGTCCCTGGGTGAGGAAGTGAACTGCTGCCTGGAGGGACCACAGATGTGATCTGTGCACGAGGGAGGGAGGTAACAGGACAACAGAAGATCCACAGGCCAGGCAAAGACCACCAGTGCAGCCGTGGAGATGTCGGGGCCGGGGGGACCAGGAGCACCAGATTCCAGAGTGGGCAGAAAGACCAGAGGCCACAGAGGCCACCACATGGGTGGACGTGGTCAGCAGAATAATGGTCCCCAAAGATGACCACGTCCTAATACCCAGGACCTGTGAATATGCAACCTTACATGAAAATTAAGGTTTCAGATGGAATTAAGATTGCCAAGTGACAACACTAAAATAAGAAGCCTATCCTGGATTATTGGGTGGGCCCGATGTAATCACAGGGAGAGGGAGTCAGGGTGGGCCACGTGAGAAGGGCTCAGCCTGTCCTTGCTGGCTTTGAAGATGGGGACAGGGCCGTGAGCCAAGGAATGGGCTGACCTCTAGAAGCTGGAAAAGGCAAAGCAATACAGACTCCCCTAAAGCCCCCAGGGAGGGATGCAGCCCCCACTGACACCGCCAGCCCGGTGAGACCCATTTCAGACTTGTGACCGCCAGGACTGCAAGATCATAAACATACGCAGTTTTACATCACTAAATCTACAGGCATTTGTCACAGGGGCAATAGGGTACAAATGCAGCAGAGACTCCTCCCACTGCTTCGTCACCCTAGAGTGGGTGTCGGAAGGTGCCACCGCTCTGGCAGGAAAGACGCACAACCACTCCTACCACCACTTCTCCCTCCCCACCCAGTCAGTCGGCATCACTAACTGACCAACCCCAGGTCCCAATCCACGGAGCCCGGCCAGGGCTTCAGAATCCTTTGTCCACGGTCCTTGGGCAGCCAGGTCCTACCACTGCAGAGGACCCCAGCAGCCTGGCAGTGTGGTCTCCCAAGCGCAGACACTGTCAACTCCGCTCGGCCCCTCCTACAGACAGCAGCAGTAACTGGCGACTTCCTCAACCCGCTGCCAATAGCTCACTGTGTGCCACGCTCTGCAGAAGATGCTACAGAGAGGGAGATGGCACAGTCCCTGTCTCCCGGGGCTGCCCGTCTAGCTGGGAACAGATCAACCACTCAACCCCCAGGTTTATGGTTCTACCTGTGGGTTCTTTCCACATCCAACCCAAGCGTGGGCCTTACACAGGCCAGCGCCTGAAATCTGGGGGAAGATCGACACGCACCCAGCTTTCTCTCTAACAAGGCCCTATCTGAAGCGACTCCCTCTGGGGTCTCCAGAGCCAGCAGCTGAAACTTTTCCAGTTGAATCCAATTCACCTGAATGTGGAAGGAGGGGACGACAGGACAGGCACGGGGGCTGGTTACTCAAGGCAGTCCCTGCCGAGAAGTGGGCCCACTCCCTCTCCACGGACGCCCACTGGAGTTGCTCAGGCTGGCGGGGCCTGCAGGGGCGCAGGCCGCCCTCACGCCCTCGGAACGACGCGGGCTCTGCTGCAACCCTCCATATCTCCCCGAGACCACACGGACGGCAAGCCGCATCGCTGGCTACCATCTTCAGGAAATCATCAGTCCAGATCGAGGAGATGGAAAACAGTATCAGGTGATTGCAGGGAACGAAGCAAGGAAGGAAAAGAGAGGAGGTGCCTCTGGAAATGCTGCTCCCACAGGAAGCCGCTGCAGAGAGAAAGACGGCCACAGCCCCTGGCCAGGAAGACCCAAGGCCGGGCCCCAGCAGGGAGGGCCTCCTGACTTGATTTTTAAGGCGAATTTGGATGTGAGCACCTGTGGGCAATTATAAAGTGCCTGGAAAAATAAAAATCCCCGAAAATGTGCAGATCCAATCACTCTTATAAAGCGGAGCCAAGGACTAACACACAGGAATGCCAACGCTTCCGCCAAACGCCGGGCAGGTGCCTCAGGTGAGCGACGTCCCCAGCAGGGCAGGGGCAGCCGTCACCCGCAGACGCGCAGTCGTGCTCACAGACGTCCAGGGGCAAGCCCTGTGCTGAAGGCACGCCGTGCTCCCTGCTACGCTTCCCACAGGAATCCCAAAGGTCGCTGCAGGCCGGTGAGGGGCGGGCGGCGCGTGCGAGGCCGTCCTACCTTGAACACCTTGATCTGGCAGCTGGCCGAGTGCAGGTGCTCCGTGTACTCTCCGTTCTCGTTCTGCTTAAACGTGTCGATCTGCACTCGGAAAGGCACACCCTTCTCGCCCCCGTGCTTCCTGGGGGTGAATTCCGTGCTGATACAGTGCACCTGCGAGGGCAGACGGGGCAGTCGCGCTGGCTCCTCTCCACGCGCAGGTGTCCTTCCCTGCCTGGTCAGTGCAGGTCTGCCTCGACCTCCCGCTCTCCCCGACGCTCCACCCACTCCACCAGGCCCGTGGCCTCCCCATCCCCCTGCCCCAAGAGACAGCTCTCCCACCTTTGTCCCTCTACTGTGGAGGCCCTGCCTGATACCGCTCCAGGCCACTCACCCCAACAGCCCCACCCTCGCCCCTCACCCCGAGACCTCCCCCTGGTGAGTCCCACAGACTTCAGGGCAGGGGCCACAGGATCACCCTGAACACTCTCTAATGTCCTGGTGTCCAAGTTACTTGGCCCAGGCCGAAAGCACAGCTAGAAGGCTGGAAGGTACTTATTTCTGGTAAGTACCTGCCACAGAGAAGGCACTCAGTGAATACTTATTGTTATAATACTCTAATAATATAACAATATATAATTGTAATAATATAATAACATTGCAATAATTTTTAAATACAGTAAGAATGCTGTAATTATGTAAAAAAATGAAAAGATTGCTAACTTTTCTTGAGTGATTCGTATGGACCAGGCACTGTTAATGGCTTCATATTCATCATCTGATTTATAAAATAGGCGGGAAAACTAAGAGGCTCAAAAATACTCATTCAACAACAGAAACTGGAAAAAATTGAAAAAAATTTACTTTCAAATTATTTATGCTAGGAAATAACTTATTTTTTAAAAGCTTATATAGCCAGGCGTGGTGGCTTGAGGCCAGGAGTTTGAGACCATCCCAAGCAAGAGTGAGACTCCCGTCTCTACAAAAAATAAAAAATAAAAAAAATAGCCGGATGTGGTGGTACACTCCCAGCTACTCAGGAGGCTGAGACAGGAGGATCGCTTGAGCACAGAACTTTGAGGCTGCTGTGAGCTATGATGACACCACTGCACTTTAGCTAGGGCAACAGAGCCAGACTCTGTCTTAACAAAAAAAAAAAAGCTTATATATTCTGTAAGCCAAACCCAAACAGAGTTCTAAAATCCTCCAAAGTCCTTTCCCCAGCCCCATGGACCAAGTAGCTCTGTGACTCTGAGTAACTCTCATATCCTCTCTTCTGCAGTTTCCTCCTCTGCAACAGAGACCAGGAGCCCAGACAGGCCCTTCTGGACAGGTTAGTTTTGAGAAACTGCAAGCTGGACACTCCAATGCCCAGCTTGCCCCTGAAAGGCGAGCTTCCTCCCGCTTACCTGAATGAATGCAGACGCTCTCTTGGCAGGGTCCCACAAAAATTCGACTGCGTTAAGCTGGGTCGGGCTGGCCCTGGGGTCCAAGATACCAACAGACAGTGGAATATCTGCATACACATACACACACACAAAAAGGCAACTGTCAGCCTCTCCCAAATATTTAGGGAAAGACCCTCGTTACAGGTCCAGATTCCTTCACCCCAATGTGAAATGCCAAAAGCTCTGAAAATCAAGTAGTGAATTACTCATTTGGCAGAAAGCTCTACAGGACTCACCATGAGGGTCTCGGTAGTCTTTATCCCATTTTGTGTGAATGTCATTTTACCTCACTGCAGGAGTATCACTGGGCTTGACTGCCGATTGGCAGTGTTCCCTGATGCTATGGGTATATGTACCTATTGTCGTTTAGCTTCTGAATTCCAAACCCAATGGACCCCAAGGGCTATGGATAAAGGACTATGAGCTGGTACCTGGCCCCCCAAAATTCCATTTCTGTTGCCCATCTAGCTTTATGATGCTCATGCTTCCTTTCATCATTTATCAAGATCCTTTAAGTCTCTATCCTTCTGCACAGCCTTCCTGGAACTCCCTGACAGCAGGTCTTTGAATTCCACAGGAATTTTCCACTGAAAAAGGGAGCTCCCTGAGGACAGGCCCCAGTGGCATGGCCATCTCTGCAAGCTCCCACAGGGTTTGGCACAGGGCAGGAGTGCGGTAGGCATGGGTTCAGATGGCATCCAAGAAGCCCAATGTGGCCTGGGGGCCTTGGGCCTTGATCGGGCCTCGCCCGGCCAGGAGACTCACCAATGTCCAGAATCCGGTCTCCGGGCCGGCTCCACCGCCAGCCCTCCAGCTGCTGGTGCTCGGTGTACTGCAGCCGGCGGTCATGGAAAACCACGCGGATGATGCTCTGGAGAGGGAGGGCCAGTGGGGGAACAGCTAAGTCTGGGGCCACGAGGAGCCCAAGAGGAATACACCTCCATCCTTGAGCCCACCCTTCAAGGCCCCTCCCTCCTGGAGTTTCCATCCCAGTTCTCGAGCTACTGCCTCCCAGAACCCCAATAACACCACCACCAACAGTAACAGTGATGACTACCGGTTTCCCCAGGATTAAGTGTTTTACAGACATGTCTAGTTTATTAACCCTTTTGTGTAGATGAGCAAACTAAGCTCAGAAAAGTACAGCAAGTGGCAAAGCCAGGCTTGAGTCTGAGCCTGTCCAACCCAGAGCCTGTCCCATCAGCCCAAGCCACTCTGGCTCTCGGTCTAATCCCCACCTGGACAATATGCTCCAGAGATGGGAACAGGGGCTGCCTCTCACTGATGAGGGCTGAGCTGAACCCCGCTTCTCCCTCTGAAGCCTTCCCCCAACCTCCCAGCCACTCCCCAGCAAGCCCAAGTGCACAGACCCTAGCCACGCCCCCCAGGGCAGAGCAGCCCTTGAGGCTTACCTTGACATATTTTGTGTTCAGATCTTGAAAGTCTCCCAGCTTCCGATTCTCCAGCAGTCGGATTTCATAAGACTGACCTGGGTGGGGATGAAGGGTACATTTTTCATTTGAATGTTTCCACATTGGGGCTCCCCAGTTAGCGGCCTTCTCAACACCCGCAGTGCCCACCCAGGCCTCTGGGCCAAGGAGCAAAGCAGAGAAGAGAGTCCATGGTCAGTCGAGCCCACTCGCTGGACTGACAGCCAATGTGTCCACCAGCCTGGTCGGGTCTAGGACACTAGACAACACACCATGTGACCCCTCCAGAGACAGCACCTCTGTAATTTTCAAAGAAACATCCAGGAAAATACAGTTAGCATGAAAATTACAGAATACAAATTCCTATGTCTTTACAATCCCTCCCCGCTGTACACTTGGATGGAGAACACAGCTACTTAAATTCACATTACAGAGTAAATAACTCACCATACCCTTCCTGAGAGCAGGTTTAAAGGAACGAAGAAGGCTGTTAAACATTGTCTCTAATGGCAGACTGAAAAGCTTTTTACCAGTTAAAAGAATTTCATGTATTTGAAAGGGTGTGGGGGGTTCTGTTCAGTGACATATAACCAGCACAAGCTGGTTAGAGAACACAAATGGAAGAAAGATTCATCCATAACAACAAAAAACTTTTAAAAGCGTCTATGAATAAGCTGAAGAAAACTACACACATTTTGTTGAAAGATAAAATACAGCTTGAATAAATAGGATACACCATGTTCCTGGGGGGAAGACTACAACACATGTATCAAACGATGTCAGTGTTTCCCAAATTAAATGTTAAACACAACTCTAAAACATTCTAGCGCGTGTCCCGACTCAATAAAGGATGTTTTACAAGTAAGAGAATAAATTATTTGATAACCGGTACTGGTAAATCTGATTCGCTTTTCAAATTTTTTATTTTAAATAATTATAGACCCCTATGAGAAGTTACAAAAACAGAGCATTCAAGTCCTGAGTACCCTCCTGCAGCATCCCAGAGGGGTGGCATCTGAGGCAACCCCACACGTCATCAATCCAGGCAGCTGACCCTGGCACGGTGCAATTCACAACGCTGAGGCCTCACTCGGACTTCTCTGGCTGTCCTTGTCTCTTTGCACGTGTGCGTGTATACAGGGCTATGACATTTTATTACATGGAGAGGCCGGCTATTTTTTCAAAGTGCAGATACCTCACAGCAAATATCAAAACAAGTTACCGCTGGATTAAAAAGTCAATTTCTTGGTGTGTGGGGGAGTATGGAGATGTTGGTCGGAGGAAACAAATTTCAGTTAGATGGGAGGAATAAGTCTAAGAGAGCTACTGTACAACAGGGTGACTACAGTTACTAATAATGTACTTATGTTCTTGAATATGCTAAGAGATGTTTTCTCAGTACAAAAAAATGGTAAGTATGTGAGGTAATACATATATTAGCTCAATTTAGCCATTCTGTACACATATTTCAAAACATGTACATGATAAATATATACAATTTTTATTTGTCAATTTTTTTAAAAAGTCAATTTCTTAAGGTTTTATTCTAACATGAATGACTATCAGACAACAGAGAAGGACTTTCTGAACCTAAAATCATGGGAAGAAAAGGAAATATAGCTATATAAAACTTGAAGTTATGCACATGTATGAATTCTACAACTTATTGTAAACAACAAACTGGGAAAAGCAAACCAGTGCCTAAGAGCCATGATATATCTAAAAAAGCAAGTGATTAGAAAAATACTAAAACATCCTCCCACTACCCACCCCACCCCATAGTGGACTAAATGGTGCTCTCCAAAAAGATAATGTCACATCCTAATCCCCAAGACCCGGGAATGTGAGCTTGTTTTGGAAATAATGGTCTTAGCATGTAATGGAATTAGGTCAAGGATTCTGAGATGAGGAGATCATCCTGTATTACCTGGGAGGGCCCTAAATCCAATGACAGGTGTGCTCTGGAGAGACACGCAGAGAAGACAAGAGAGGAGGCAGCTATGTGACCACGCAGGCAGAGATCGCCCTGATGGGGCCACGGGTCAAGGAATGCCTGGAGCCACCAGAAGCTGTTAGAGGCCAACAGAGTCTCCCCCAGGTCCCCCAGAAGGAAGGTGGCCCTGCCAGATTTCTGACTTCTAGCCTCCGGAACTGTGAGCAAATAATCTTCTGTTATTTAAGTTAAGGCATTCACAGTAACTTGACACAGCAGCCACGGGAAACCCACTCCTCACCCATGAAGAACAGAATGCGCAAAGAATAGGCAACCGAATAATTCGTTCCAAATTTGCCGAGCAACAATCACATGCCAAACGCAGTGGGAACCCTCGAGGAAGGGAGGTGAGCAGAGCCACACAGCCCGTGGTCCTGGAGCTCACTCGCCACGGCCCCACCGGGCCTGGCCATGACACTGGGAGCACGCGGCCCACTCAGCCAGGCTCTTCTCCCCACCTTACAAAAGTCTCCAAGGACATGACCGGCCAACGCTTCTTGACTGCACCAAGCCCCAGCCCTGCTCAGGGTGCTGTGCTGGGCGCCTTCCCCGTCGGAGGGAAAAGGCACAAACCCCAGACTCTCGTCCTGCCCACCAGCCTGCTGAGAAGACATGACTCAC
>RJWJ010013969.1:0-38857 GCA_004363605.1 Indri indri | reverse complement strand
GACTACAGGCATGTGCCACCATGCCCGGCTAATTTTTTCTGTATATATTTTTAGCTGTCCAATTAATTTCTTTCTATTTTTGGTAGAGACGGGGTCTCGCTCTTGCTCAGGCTGGTCTCGAACTCCTGAGCTCAGAACGATCCGCCCACCTCGGCCTCCCAGAGTGCTAGGATTACAGGCGTGAGCCACCGCGCCCGGCAACCCCAGTGTTTCTTAACCATCCATCATGGTGATAAATGGTCATGGACTTTTGGTACAAGATAGTGTTCTCCTCAGCACTGCATTCTATTTCATTGTATTGATTGCTGGCTAAACATTGCGCTCTTCTAGGAACTAGAGGCTCTCATGGGTACTACCCATGGTACTTGGTACACAACTTCCCATTATTCCTTGGGTCATAGAAGCAGCATCCTCACCCACCTTAAAGCCTCCTTGTTAAAATGGAAATGATACCCACAAAATAGAGCCAAACCTGGACCCCTGGCATAAGTCACCTGCAGGAGAAGTTGCCTCTCCTCTCCTCTCCTCAGTCCTTTGTCAGATGTACTAATACTGGGGAATGACACTCCTCTCATGGTCCCTGTGAATACCTGGGAGCTTCTTTGGATCAACCAAGTTAACACCAAAGGAAGTTTTTATAATTTATGGACAATATAGCCATCATCACATGGAGATTTCTGGAGAGTTATTGATTTCATCTCTTAAAAAGAACATCACCGATTGATGACAGGACTCAAGTGTAAACAAAATTGGCACTAATTTGAGTAGTTAAAATAACTACCGGATACCAGCACTGGATACCATGGCCAAAAAATCAGCCCCATCTGTACATTTTTAGACATTTGGGACATTGCTAATGGTCTGACCTATCCAATGGTGGCAACAACAATTACTTATCCAAGATTTCCCCCTTTGGCATAAATAACACTTGGAAATTTCTTACCTCATAATCACCCAAAATATAAATCAAGGTCACATACATCTCTACATATACTAAAGACACAATACAAAACCTCACCAAGATATCCCTTATCTACTTTGAAGTTCCGGGTGTCATTGATAGTGACCAAGACATGCATTTCACCTGAACAAATGCACAAGACTGGTCTTTTGAGCTAGACATTCAAGGGAATTTCACCTCTTTTAGTGGACTCAAGCTACTTGCCTCAAAGAGTGCTATAATGGCTTATATAAATGAATTAAAATTCAGTTAAATGAAACATGCAAATTGCAGTCTTCAGTCAAACATGAGATGTGAATTTTAATAAAATATCTGACTTAATTGTTGCATGCTGGGAGCTTGCAAGTTCTACCACTTGCCCTTTTTCTTCTGCCCCACATCTTGGGAAACCTGATAAGAAAACCAGGTGTTCCCTCCTTTGGTGCTGGCATAAAATTCAAACCATACAAGACACTGCCTGTGTATGCACAGAAACTCTTACTCCCATCCCATCTGCTCACCACAGTAAGATATAAGCTACCTTCTTTTCCTGATCTCTCAGTCCTTTTCTGGGCCTGTTTTGGAGCCCACTCTGTTCTCCCAGAAAGTGTCATTCTGTGAGTAACAAACAGTTCATACTCTCTTGATGCATGCATACCATCATTAGTGTTCACATCTGAAATGAATTTGGGGTGGTGGGGTACATTCTATTTCTGTGAGTGTCTACAACACTTAGACTGCATTCTAATTCTCATAAAAATCCTATAAGTTAGGTACTGTTAGTATGTCTATTACTGGATGAGGAAAAAAAAGAAAAGACATTAACTCAGTTTTATAAGGTCATATGGCAATTTTGTGCTGGAGATGGGAATGAACCTAGGAAGTCTGACCCCAGAGCTGTGCACCCAAGCTCTTAACAACATTCCCAATGTTATACATGAGTAGAAAGATAGAAATCCAGTTGCCAAATATATCCACTTCATTGCTTATCTATTTTTAAATAGCAGGACTCTTTCCAATTTACCTAAACAAAACAAACAAACCAAGAAAAAGTGGAGGTGATGTGAGGGTAGAGAGCATTATTAAAAGAACACTGAACTATCTTGTGAAATACAAGGAGAAAATTACAGATTAATCGGTAGGTGTTGTTGGATTCTCTTTTAAGAATACTGTCATTAAATGGCTCAGTTCCTAAATACTAGATCCACAAAGATAATTACCAGGGATATAGTTTCATAGGGTCAATTGCGTTAGAAACCCTGGCAATGATCAACTGTAAGCAGGGCTCACACTGTCCCACCATGGCAGCTGTCACTATAGCCACGCAGATTGCAGATGTATGGACAGTTTGAAGACAGCGGGACTAACAAGTGCAGTTTCTAAAAGGTGTTTAAGGGAGAAATAAAACCATAAGTATGCCCTTTAAGTGCTATAATTTGTGAGCTTTTAATATACATTCGTAAGTTATGAAAGGATTACTAAGGAGTAAGTGACATCAAGCACTAATTTACTTTTTTCCAGATTTTCCTATAGTGAGATTATAGACATAGTAACTAATGTGTAGAGCCTTTACATAACAAATTTAATTTGATCCATTAATTAAGCTGATATTACCTAATTAACAGATGAAGAAACTGAAACCCCAAAAGGGCAAACAATTGAATTAGCAGGGTTCTCTGGAGAGATGGAACCAATAGTGTGTGTGTGCGCGCGTGTGACTGTGTGCGTGTGGTGTATGTGTCTGTGTTATACATACACACACACACACAAACACATTCATAGCAAACTAAGAAGAAAATACACATGAAAATTACAGTCCTTAGTTCTATAACTGGTTAAGTGGTCGTGGCTGGTATTTATAACTCACTTCCTCCGCTACACATTCTGTATTCCCTTTGCAAGCATCTCAGCTGGTCATGGTTATCCATCTGGTTGAGTGACCCAAACTTTTATTCCTGAGGGGCCTGGGCCATTAGTAGACCCGCCTTTATTGGTTTGTTGTAGTTTTCCATTGGTCTTAATCACAGGGCATGGTAATACTAAGAGATGCCTTAATACTTTTATGTATTTCAGACATATTCTTCTCTACATCTATACTGTAGTAGTATTCCATTTTTTTTCCTTTGTAGTCAGGACCAATCACCCCAGCCAACGCTATAACTCCCTTCTCGGCCTGTTGACTTGAGGCATGAGGAGCCAAAAGTGGCCAGGTGGCAGTCTTAACTTTCAGTTCAGTGGAATCATTGTTATGCCCCCTGGTGGACACATTCCTTCCTCTAACCAAAACCTCTAGGTCAGCAGAGCATAAAATTGCTATTTGGTCACTAGGGGTAAGAGTAAATGGTACTACTCCCATTTCTAACCCTTGGCTCTTAGAACTATATATCCTGGCTATCAGAGGAACAGCACCATATACTGTGCACTGAGTCACAGCATATACAGCCTTTTGGTGAACCTTGGCCAAGCCATGCAAGGTATTGTCACCTAGCTGGTACTGCATCTGAGTCTTCAAGAGGCCATTCCACTGTTCTATCTAACCAGCTTCTTCAGGATGGTGGGGAATATGGTAAGACCAGTGAATTCTACCAGGATAAGTCAATTTCCAGACTTGTTTTGCTGTGAAATGAGATCATTGATCAGAAGCAATGCTGTATGGGATACCAAAATGCTAAATAAGGCATTCTATAAGTCCAAAGATGGTAGTTTTGGTAGAAACACTGGCATGCAGGGAAGCCAAATTTATATCCAGAGTATGCATCTATTCCAGAAATATGAAAAAAGTTCTCTTTTAATGATAGAAGTGGTCAAATGTGATCAACTTGCCACCAGGTAGCTGGCTGATCACCCTGGGGTTCGTATGGGGAGACTCAGTGATAATCTCTATTGCTGACAGATTGGACGCTCAGCAGTGACCATAGCCAGGTTGGCCTTGGATAGTGGGACTATATGTTGCTGATGCCATGCACAACCCCCATCCCTGCCACCATGGTCACTTTGTTAATGAGCCTATAGGGAAATGACAGAGGTGCTTGAGGAAAGAGGCTGGTATTCACAGCATGGATTATCCACTTGATTAGTAAGGTCTACCATGCTAATATCACCCTCGGTGAGCATGATCATGGGACACGAATATCTTAATAGCTGTTTGTTATTGTTATTTTTGTCTCTTTATTTTTTAAATATTTCTTTGTCACCTATTTTCCAATCATATTTTCTCTGAGTTCCTGACCATCCAGCCAAACTGTTTTTCACAGCCCATGAATCATTATATAATCAATTGCACATTTGGCCATTTCTCCTTCCAAGCAATGTGACCAAGTGCGCTGCTCAAAGTTCTGACTACTGGGAGGATTCCCCTTTACCATTGCTCATCAGGGATGTCCCAGAGAGGGGCTGCAGTGCTGCAGTTTTCCACTTTTGAGTGGTGCCTGCATATCATTCAGAACCATCTATAAACTGGTCCTGAGTCTTCTCTTGGTCTGCTGACTGATTGTAGGGGACTCTCCGTGAGACCATAGATGCAGGCTGGGAGAGAGAAGGCAGTGTGTCAGGAGTGGGCCATGGGTATATGAGCCAGTTCTTCATGTAACTTACCTGGGCCTTCAGTACCTGCCTGGGTCTTATCATGTAGATACCACTTCCATTTACTGATGGAGTATTGTTTTGCACAACCCAACTTTATGGCGTGGTGGATTAGGTAACAGCCGGTTCATACTAGGCAGCTCAGGTAACAGGGTAACTTGGTGGCCCAGAGTTAAATATTCAGTCTCTGTAAGGCCCAGTAGTAGGCCAAGAGCTGTTACCAAAAAGGACAGTGGTTATTTGTAGAGGATAGCAGGCCCTTGTTGCAAAATCCTAAGGGCCTGCTCTATGATTCACTTATAAGGGTTTGCCAAAGCCTCCGAAAGCATCCCTATCTGCCACTGACACTTCAAACACTGTTGCATCTGCTGGATCACATGGACCAAGCGGAAGAGAAACTGACACAGCAGCCTGGTCCTGGTGTCTAACTCTGGGCCTCACTCAAATCTAGCAGATTCGCAAGTCACCAAATGGGCTGGAGTAACGCAACAAAATGAGAAATATGTCGCCACTAAAATCCAGAGCCCCACTACATCTTGTGCTTCTTTCTTGGTTGTAGGAGTGGCTGGAAGCAATGATTTCTCCTTCACCTTAGAAGGTATATCTTGACATGCCTCACGACACTGGACAGCTAGAAATTTCACTGATGTAGAAGGCCCCTGAATTTTAGTTGGGTTTATTTTCCATCTTCTACCAAGAAAATGTCTTACCAATAAGTCTTGAGTAGAGGCTACTTCTTACTAGCCTCGATAGCATAATGCCATCAATGTAATAGATAGGTGTTATATACTGTGAAAAGGAAAGGTGATCAAAATCCCTGAGAAGTAAATTACACTATAGGGCTGGAGTGTTGATATACTCCTGAGGCAGGATAGTAAAAGTATATTGCTGGCCTTGCTAGATGTATGCAAACTGCTTCTGATTGGCCTTGTGGACAATATTGTGAAAAGATATTTGCCAGATCAATAGTGGCATACCAGATAAGAGAACATGTTTTAATTTGCATGTGCAATAAAAACATCTGGTATAGCAGTTGCAGTTGGGGTCACTGCTCGGTTAACCTTATGGCATTCCACTGTCATTCTCGAAGATCCATCTGTTTTCTGCACAGGCCAAATAGGAGAGTAGAATGGGGACGTAGTGGGAGTCACCACCCTTGCATCTTTCAGTTAGGGCCTGCGTGGTGGCCCTACTCTCTGAAATCCCTCCAGGAATGTGGCATTGTTTCTAGTTTACTATTTTTCTAAGTAGAGGTAGTTCTGGTAGTTCTAATGACTTCCATTTGAACTTTGCCACCATTACGGTCCTGGATTCTGCCAGCTGCTAAACATCTCCATTCCAATTATGCATTCTGAAAATTGGTAAATAAATACAGTATGGATTCAAGGACTCACTGTGAGATAGACCTAAGCTAAAATCCATTGATTACCTGACTTTTCTTAGCCCCTACTCTGACTGGTGAGCCAAAGGATGTTTTGGAACTCATGGAATGTGTCAGTTCAGAGTTAGTATCCATTAAGTTCCAAAAAGCTTGATTATTTCCTTTTTACCAATGTATACTTACCCTGGTAAAAAGCTGTAGACTCCTTTGAGTAAGGCTAGGAGAAAGATAGACAATTAATTTTTAGTAGTGTACCAGGGTCTTTCCTCAAAGGGACCCTGCCTCCACTTCATCAAGGTATTCTGGGTTTCTAAACTGATTCAAGTTTGGAAATTGATGGAGGAGCCATGACTCTGTCTCTTGAGTCAGGCTAGACTTCTGTTCGCTTGACCTGGAAATTTTCTGCTTATACAGAGCAAGTACAACTTTAATAGGCTTCCTATTTATTTAACTTCTAGGAATACCATGATTAATTAGTCAATGCCATAGGTCTGTAGGAGTCAGACTGTTCTGATTACTGCTTTGTCCATTATGATAACCATGCCCACCTTACCTTTAGTGGTCACCACTTGGCCCCTGTCACCCTGAGATTCAATTATTCCCATTGCATTGAGGTTTCCAATTTAGTGACTGAATCCCTACTGTGAGATCTGGCCTCACAGAGGGAGGAGAGAGAAGTGTGATCAGGGTTCTTAATGGATGCCTGGGCTCCCCTCACAAAAGTATTCCTCACAGTATTGGTGAAAGGTATGTTTTCCAGACCCTCTCAGTATGGGTGAGAAGGTCTAAAGTCCTCCTTCCCCAGACATTTGTTCTATCCAGGTCCTCAAGGGATTTGATGATGCCCACCCATACTGAAGAGAATAATCTACTTTACTGAGTACACTTACAAATATTAATGTCATCTGGAAACATCGTCACACATATACACAAAGTAATGCTTAATCTGGGCACCCTGCGGCCATTCAATCTGATATATAAAATTAACCATAGCAACAACATATGCTTTTTACCATAGAATTTTTTCATTTTTTAATATTTGGCAATTAGAAGGTAAAAAATAATTTTCATTAAACTTATTGTATGTTTCTTTGTTATTTTTATAATAAATTTGCTAATCAACATTTATTTCTGTCAGTCAGAAAGCACTTTGTAATTTTAAGCAGGAAAAAACTATGCATTAAATATTTTCTGTGGTGATTTACAAATGTCTTTTATTTTAAATTATATTTTAAAAATTCAAGTTTTATAATATTAGAAGCCATATAACTTTAAAGTCTAATAATAGTAGCAGTAACCACTATTCAAATACAAATATTGTGATATTACAACCAACTGACAAATAACAAACCATAACCTTATACATTAAATTATGTTAAGAGTAATACTTATTAATAAAATTATTAATAAAACTTATTAATAACAGTTATTGATCACTTACTAAGAGTCAAAAACTGCTGTAAGATTTTTGTTACTGTAGTTTATTCCTTAAGATAAATTTATGTGGTTAGCATTATTATCCAATTTTATGCATAAAGAAACCCACACCCCAAAAATGTAACTCTCCCACCATAATTTAAGTGTCAGAACTGAGATTCCAATACATGTTCATTTGACTTTTAATTCTGATTAGCTTTCATCTTATATAGAAATTTTACCAAGATAATTAAATTCCAAAGAGTCTCAGAACTTTTCAGGAGTAATGAACTAACAGGAATGTTTTCCTAAATTTGATCTAAAGATTTAAATTAACCCTAACATCAGAGAGAAAATCATGAGAGCATCTATTAAAATATATCAATAAGGAAAGACCAGATGTAATACTTTTATTAAAAGACAATAGCAGACTATTTTCAAAGCAAATATTTTCAAGAAACATTTTTCTACCTATCCTTAATGATACAGTGAAAAATCATCCAATGACATCACAGTTAAAAAATAAAAATGTAAAGGGCATAAATCAACCAACTACTTTCCTCTTGCTTAATTTAAGCCATCAGTGAGGTGTAGTTAACAAAGGTAATACAATTTTAAGATGCATAATAGAAGTTAATTGCCTAGATAATGGGAAATAATATCCCCATTGGACTGTGTTGGTCAGGACACACATGGAATAATGAAATCAATTTTGTGTTCTCTAGGACTTTACTTACACCCATATTATGGCAATTAACAATTTGGCTTATAGGTAGTTTTTATGTATCTTTCTTCCACCATATACTGTGAATTATATGCATGAAAGGACCATGACTTATGTAATTTTATGTCATTGGCACCTAGCAGAAAATGTGACCATTAGTATTTGCTTAGTAAAGCATTACATTCATTAAAGCATCCATCTTGTCTCCTTGGACTCTTATCATAATATTGTTACTAGTTTATTTGCCTCTTTCTTCTCTTCACTGAGTTCCATTCTTCACATAATTGCTCATGCAGTAAAGTAACCTCTCCAAGGTCACAAAACTAGAAAGTGACAGACATTAGATTTAACCTAAGTAGACTGACTTCAGAGTTCCATTTTCAAAATCTAATTCTCTAATAAAATTTCCTCCTCTCAAACATAAACAAAACAAATGAACAAAAAAGATATTTGAAGAGTGCTAGAGTTTGAATATTTGTTCCCTCCAAAATGCATGTTGAACCAATCTTCAGTATGACAGTATTGAGAGGGGAGATCTTTAAGAGCTCTGCCATGATGGATTCGTTAGTCCTTTCATGGATTAATGGATTAATGGATTGATAAATTAGTGAGTTTTCATGGGAATGGGACTGGTGGTTTTATAAGAGAAAGAGAAACAAGCTGGCATGCTCAGTTCCTTGTCACGTGATGCTCTGTGTAGCCTTGGGACTCTGCAGTGAGTCCCCACCAGTAAGATGGCCCTCACCAGATATAGCCCCTCAACCTTGGACCTCTCAGCCCCCATGACTATAAGAAATAAATTCCTTTTCTTCATAAATTATCCAGTTATAGATGTTCTGTTATATGCCACAGAAAACAGACTAAGGCAAGAGGGATTAATTTTTCTTGCATAGTGGAAATTTCTACAAAATTAACATGTGACAGGTATAACATTTTAAGAGAGACTGATAAATAGGAGTAAGGAAACAAGAAAGTAATCAGGACTATGAGCTTCCTGAAGACAGTTCTATATAAAGAAATGCAGAAAGAATGAGAAAGTTTTTAGCATGAAAAATCTTGTTTGAGGATGTATGTTTACCATCTTTAATGTATTAAGGCCTGTCATGAGGTAAAAAGTATTTTGTTCTTTTCCAACATTTCTCTGCCATAAAATAGATACTTAATAATCATTTGATTGCTTAGTTAAGTAATGATTAAAAAGTACAAGTAACACACAAACCAAGTAGGAGGTAATAAAACAAAGATCTTTAAAATTGTCAGGGTATTCCAACAATGAAAGCTGTGAAGAGAACCACAGGAATTGAGCAGAGGTACGAATCATATACCAAAAAAGAATGTTGGGCTATTTGCCTATCTATCTATCATCTAACTGTATTTCTTTTAGAATTCACTACTGTTTAGAAAGATAACACCGATATAGAACAAAATTTGTAACAATTTAAGCATTTCCATTAAAAGCAAATATACGTCTATTCCAAAAGTCTCTACTGAACCATATGGTTCTTACCCACAATTGTGGGCATTGTACCTCATGCAATTTATGATTATGCTACAAGTTAAGCTGTCACCACCTTGTTACTAGTAAACATTTTACAAGTCTACTGTACCTGAACTTTCATTTGCAAATGATATCAGATCTTTATAGATTTAAATTTACATAAGAAATTAACTGTACAGAATTTTCTTTATATTTTACTGATATGAAATATTATTTTAATATAATACAGTGGAAAGAAAAGATAGCAGATCATTATGATCATTATCAAATTTCTTTAGTGCCATATTTTATTGAGTAACTTGTTGTGAAAAGCAGGTAACTGTAATACTCATGAATTCATGCTCCTGCTTTTGCTCTTGCTGGATATATAGCTTTGGGCAAGTAATTCATAGTGCTCTGTTTAAATATGCTCTTCCTAAAATGTAAAAACTACCTATCATGCAGGTTTGTTTGGAGGATTAATGATATTAAATTGAAGCACCCAGCATGATACATAACACATGGTACATAATATATGATAGCTATTGTTTTTGTTTTATCATGGAACAGAAAAAGAGTCAATTATTTGTTTTATTCTCATAATCATGTGAACAAATATAAGGCAAGGGATACAATTCTAATTTTACAGAAACTGACTTTCAGGATTCTATGTGAAAACCCTAAGGTCACATAAATAATAAGTTGCAGAGGGGATATGGCATAGAGAATCATATCTGAAATATCATAATAAAGAGCTTAAAAATTTGCTCCTCCACAAAAGCAATAAAAACAATAGCAGAAATTGTCAAGACCAACTGTATCAGGATTTCCGATATTAACTAAAGGCTTACAATAATCTTATGAGCATTTATTAAAGGTGAATTGCTAAATATTAGAAAGAACGATAAGCTTTGTGTTGTTTTAATTTTCCCCATTCCCATTCTTGTATTCTCAGCTCTATGGTAACCTTAAAAATCAGCCTCCTTGGAACCATTATATTGGGGAATATCAGCAGCAGCATAGTACTGAGAGATAGATCATTTTTTGAGCTCCCCAATATGCCTATTCCTGAGCATTGATCCTATTTTATCTATTTGACTTTTTTTCCTTGAAAAAGTCCTCTTCATAGGGCTTGTCTTAGTTTAATTTGAATTAGAGCTAGCTTACTGAGAAAAGATCTGTCCCCAAGTTATTTGTCGAAAACCATCAGCAGCAATTGTTTAACATTACAGCTAGCTGAGGTGGTAATACTAGTTGTCGCAAACAAGAGGCTGACCAACAATTTAAAAGGAAACTCTAGGGGATAAGGTATTCATGGGGACTTTGAATAACTCCAACGTACCTCTGGGGATACAAAAGGGATGTTCATGTGCTAGTAAAGATGTGAAAGGGTCCTGATCTCTCACCACTGGCTGAACTTGATGCTAAATGCAGCCAGAATGTGAAGACTAATGCAGAGTTGTGAAGTTTTAGTGTTAAAGGTGTGCCCCAACGAATATAATTTCGTGCCACTCATCAAGGATTGGGAAACCAATTGGTTCTAGGCAATTAAGAAAATATGTATTTAATCATTAGGTGAACATTAAGTTAACCAAGAAGACAGACTTCAGTATTCACACAGAATATAGACTTTACACAATTAGTCCAGGAAAGTTATTAAATAGGCCAACATCATCAGCTGCAACAACAATTTTTAAAAAAATACAATAAACAACAATAAATCCTGCGGACAATTGTGAATTTTATTTCCAGGGTTGCAACATTATGTTATTTAAACTGTCCTTTTTTTAACAAAAAATATTGGAAATGTCCGAAGGAAAAGGAAAGAATGGCCCATAAACAAGAAAATAAAAAGCAGTTTATAGAATCTCTACTCAGAATGCCTAGATATGAACTTACCAGACAAACTTTACATCAGCTATTATAAATATATTTAGAGGAGCAAAGAATACATGCCTAAAATATAAGGAAGCACTGACCAATGCATCACCAAACAGAGAACATCAATAAAGTGATGTATTATATAGAACTAATAAGAAATTCTGGAGTTCAAATAGAAACTGAATGAAATGAAAATTCTAGAGGGTGTAAATATCATATTTAAGCAGTCAGAAGAAAGAACCATTGAACTCGAAGACATTTTCCTATTTCATGAGCAGGAACTAAACAAGAGTGAAGAAAAATAAATAAAGCCCCATAGACCTATGGGCCACCACAATCATATCCACCTGTGTATAATGGGAGTCAAAGAAATTCAGGAGAAAGATAATGGGGTAAAAACAATATTTGAATAAATAGTGACCAAAAACTTCACAAATTTGATGAGAAATAGTCCTCTACACATCCAAGAAGTATAAAAAACTTCAAATAGGATAAAATAAAAGATCCGCACCTCAATTCATATCATAATAAAACTACCAAAAACCAAGGCAGAAAAGACTCTTCAAAGTAGCAAGAGAAAAATAAGTCATCTTATACAGGGGATCTTCAGTAATACAATATTAACAGCTGATTTCTGATTAGAAATCATGGAAGCCAGAAGACAGTGCAAAACGTACTCAAAGTGCTAAAAGTAAAAATAAAACAAAAACCTGTCAACTAAGAGTTTTAGATCTAGCAGAATTATCCATATCTTATTTAACAAAATGCCATAAATTAATAGTTATAAAACTGTTAATGTGTTTGTAATTTTTTCTTTTTACTTTTTTTATTTTAATAGATTTAAGGGGCACAAGTTGAATTACATTACATACACACACACACACACACACACACACACACACACATATATATATATAGTATACTAGTGGAGTCCGGGGTTTTGGTGTTCCCATCACCTGAGTAATGTACATTGCACCCCAGAGGTAAATAATGTTTAAAGTTATAATTTGTATGATAGTAATATCAAAAATGAGGAAAAATGAAGGGAATTCTATTAAAGCTAATTTTATATTTGTAGTCATAGATATGTTCACAATAATCTCTGATGATTTTTTGTATTTCTATAGGATCAGTTGGAATTACTCTTTTTTTCATTTCTTATTGAGTTTGTTTGAATCTCCATTCTTCTTTTCTCAGTTAATCTATTAATAGCTAGAGGTCTATCAATTTTATTTTTTTTAAAGAAACAACTTTTTATTTCGTTGATCACTTGTATTATTTTTTTTGGTCTCAATTTCATTTTGTTCTTCTCCGATCTTTGCTATTTTTCTTCTGCTAGCTTGGGGTTTGGTTCATGTTTTTCTGCTTCCTTGAGATGCCACTTTAGGTTGTTAATATGTGATTTTGCTATCTTTTAGGTGTAGGTATTTAGCACTCTAAGATTCTCTCTTAGCACTGCTTTTACTGTATTCCAAAGGTTTTGATATGTTGTGTCTCTATTGATGTGTTGTGTTTCCATTTTCATTTGTTTCAAAATATTTTCTTAATTTCCACCCTAGGAAAAGATTTTGTAACTAAGACTCCAAAAGCAAATGCAATAAAAACAAAACTACAATAGGACCTAATTAAACCAAAACAGTTCTGCACGGAAAAAGAGATAATCAACAGAGTAAATAGAAAACCTACAAAGTGGGAGAAATACTCACAAATTATGAATCCAACTAATAATGAATATCCAGAATCTGCAAGAAACTTAAAGAACTCAGAAAAAAAAAACAATTCCATTAAGAAGTGGGAAAATGATATGAACAGATATTTTTCAAAAGAAGGCATGCAAATGGCCAAGTGGAAAATGGAAAAATGTTCAACATTGTTAGTCATTAGAGAAATGTAAATTAAAATCACAGTGAGATACCATCTTACACCAGTTAGAATAATCATTATTAAAAGTCAAAATATTAGATGCTGGCTAGGATGTGGAGGAAAGGAAATGCTTATACACTGTTGTTTAGCGTAAATTAGTACAACCTCTGTGGAAAACAGTATAGGGATTTCTCAAAGAACTAAAAATCAAACTACCATTCAATCCAGCAATCTCACTGCTGAGTATCTGCCCGAAGGAAAATATATCATTCTAACAAGAAGATACCCACACTTCTATGCATACGGCAGCACTAGTCACAATAGTAAAGATATAGAATCAACTTAAGTGTCTACATTGATGATTACATAAAGAAATGTGATAAGTATAGCATGGAATAATAGCCATAAAAAAGAATGAAATCATGTCTTTTACAGAAACATGTGTGGGACTGGTGGCCATTTTCTTAAGTGAAATAACTCAGAAACAAAAAGTCAAATACCACATGTTCTTATTTATAAGTGGGAGATAAATAATGAGTATACAAAGGCACAGAGAGTGGGATAAAAGATATTGAAGATGGAGTGTGGCAGGGTGGGAGGGAGATAAAAAATTATGTGTAATGGGTACTATGCAGTAATACGTTAATCTGGTGAGGGTTACACAAAAAGCCTAGACTTTACCAATACAGAATATACCCATGTAACAAATCTACCCATGTACCCTCTAAATCTGTATAACTTATAAAAAATATACAATTTTTTGTATACTATTGAAATTATGTTAGTATTAATCCAAGCCATTAATAGATTATTTTAAGTGAGGAATTAATAGTATTCCCTGAGGTATCCAATAATAATGAACATTCTGTAAAATAAATGGCAAGGAGAATAAAATTGCGTACTGGAATATATCTATTTAATACAAAAAAATGTAATGCAGGAATAGAGCAACAGGAAAAAAATCAACACATTGAAAACAAAGGGTACAATGTCAGACATCAATCTTACATTATCAGTCATTATATTAAATATGAATGATTTAAACATTACTGTAAAAGGTAGAATTTAGATGAATGTATTAGAAAGACATGATTCAACTAAATACTATGGATAAGACACTTCCTTTTGATTCAGAGAATCAAATAACTTGAAAGTAAAAGGATGAAAAATGATATTCCCTGCAAATGGTAACCATAAATGCCCAAGAGTGGTTACCTAAATATAAAACTGAAAAAATTGTACTGAAAAAGGTAGTAAAGGTAAGGAGGAGCATTTTATATGGCAAAAGGGCCAAACCATCAGGGAGAGAGGGCAATTATAAATTTTTCATTTCTGAATATAAGAATATATTCCAAAGAGTGCAATGCGCATCATCCGAGAGATGGACACACTTGAAACTTGGACTTGGGGGGGAGGGGGGGTAAGGGCAACATACGTAACCTAAGCATCTGTACCCTCATAACATGCTGAAATAAAAAAAAAAAGAATATATTCGTTTATCAATATATATGGCACCTAACAACAGAGTCCCAAAATACATGATATAAAACTGACTAAAAGAGGACACAATTTAACAATAAATAGCCTTGGATACCCCATTTTCATAATGGATATGACTAGGAGACAGAAGGTTTAAAAGGAAACAGAAGACTTGAATAACACAACAAACCAACCAGACCTGATGCATGTCTCACAACAAGTTATTGTGCTTTTCCACACAGTACCCAATAATGATAAAATGTACATTCTTCTCAAGTATACATGAAACATTTTTCATGATAGGACACGTATTTGGCTATAATACAAGTCTTAATAAATTTAAAATCCTATGAAGAATATTCTCTGACAACAATGGAATGAAATTAGAAATCACTAACAGGGAAATTTGGGAAATGTATAAATATAAGGAAATTAAACAATACAATTATCAAATGTGGCTGAGAAGATATCTGAAAGGAAATTATTTCTACTTTATTTTTTTAATTTCAACTCCTTTGAGAAAAAAGTAAACAAATACACAACATACCAAAAGTTATGGGATGCAACTACAAGTGTTCAGAGGGAAACTGAAGCTCTAATTGCCCATGATAAAATGAAGAAAGGTTTTAAATCAACATTGCAATCTTCCACCATAAAAAAACTAAAAATGAAGAACAAGCTAAATATATGCACCTAACAACCAAGTGCCCTATACCCACACACACACACGGAGAAATATGTACTGTAGAATAAAATAACAAAAAGGGTTTCTTTGCAAATATAGACAAGCGATATTGATAAACATTTAACTACACCAGAAAAGAAAAGGAAATACTTACATTACTGAAGTCAGGAATTAAATAATGGACATCATTACTGATCTTACAAAAATAAAACGTATTTAGAAGAAATACTATGAGAAACTCTGCACCTACAAATTAGATAACCTAAATGAAATGGACTAATTCCTAGAAAGACACAAAATATCAAAACTGACTAAAAGCAAATACAAAATCTAAACAGGCCTGTAACAAGTAGAGATTGAATTAGAAGATCTAAATAAATGGAAAGGTCTTCCATGGACATAGATTAGAATATTTAATTTAGTTAAGATACTAGTAGTCTTCAAATTTATCTACATATTAAATGTAATCCATACCAGGATACCAGTTTCCTTTTTCTCTCTTTTGCAGAAATTGGCAAGCAAAAATGCCTATGGAAATGCAAGAATAATCAAAATAATCTTAAAAAGGAAAACAAATTTGGAGTTCTTACACTTCTCAGCTTCAACATTTACTAGAAAGCTACATTAATTAAGATTTTTGTGGAGTTTACCTTAAGTATAAACATATAAATAAATGGAAGAGAATCTAAAATCCAGAAATAAACTCTTACACCTTCCACCAATGTGCGAAGACAATCCAATTGGCAAAGAATAATACTTTCAATAAATGCTGCTGGAACAACTCAATATCCACATGCAAATCAACAACTTCAGAACCCTACCACACAATGCAAAAAAGTTACTGACAGTGGATCATAGATCTAAATTTAATTGTTAAACCTATAATAAGTCTTGAAAGAAAAAATAGGAGTAAATTGTTGGGACCTTGGATTAGGCAACAGCTTCTTGGAAATTATACCAAAATCATGGTGGCAAGGAAAAAAACTGATATAGACTGCTTCAAAATTAAAACCTTTATTCTACAAAGATAGCATAAGAAGAGACAAAAACAATCCACACAATGGAAGAAAATATTTTCAAATCATATATCTGGATAAAAGGCAAGTGTTTTTGATATATTTTTAAAACTCTCAAAATGATATAGGAGAAATAACTCATTTTAAAAATGAAGTCATTTTAGCAAAGATTATATACAAATGGCCAATAAGCATATTAGAAATGTCCAACATTAGTTGATAGTAGGTAAATACAATCAAACTCACAATGAGATTCCACTTCACACCCACTATGATCCCTATAATATTAATAAATAGAAAATAGCAAGTGTTGGAAAAGATGTATAGAAATTACAACCATCAGCCATTGCTAGTGAGATTGTAAAATGATGCAGCTACTCTGAAAAACAGTTTGGTCATTTCTAGAAAGGAAAAGCATATTGTTTTACTTTGATGCAGTAATTTCAATTCTAGGTATATATCCAAGAGAAATTAAAACGTATGTCCATGAAAGAAATTATACACAATGTTTACAACAGTGTTATTTATTATAGCCCAAAGTGGAAAATGTCAATGTCCATCGACTGATCAATAAACAAAATTTGGAATATACGTGAAATGGAATATTATTATCCACAAAATGAATGAAGTGCTGATACATGCCACCACATGGACAAAACTTGAAAACATTCTGTCATTGAATGGGAACAGGGGAAAATGGAGAATGATTGCTAATAGGTAAGTGGTTTCTTTTGGAGGTGATGAAAATATTCTAAAATTGGTTGACAGTAATGATTGCACAACTCTGTGAATGTAATGAAAACCATTGAATTTACACTGTAAGAGGATACATGATCTCTATGACTGTCCCTGTGTAAGAGGGGAGGAATCTTGGGAATAGAGAGTATAGTAGTTGTGACTACATTTACAGATTTAAAAAGTGGAAGTTAGAATCTGTCACAATTTTTTGGTGCCCTATAGCCACATTTGTTGCCACCTGTACTTTTGCAGTTGTGGTTGAAGGACCCATGTATAGAAGTTGTGTCCATTCTCAAGCACATGTTTCATTGTTCAGCTTTTGTGCCCAGCGACTTTGTCAAAGGTCAGGCAGCTTTTCAGCCTCTGCAAGTGGGAACTGGGTATTTATGTCCTGAAACAAACTCACCCGAAAGACATGGAAATCAGGGATAAATGCCTGGGTGCTCATCCTTCAGAAGAATTCTAAGGCACAGGTTTATCAGAGCATGCTGAGACCTAGTCGCCCCCAGCAGTAATAAGTTTAATAAATAAGTTGTATTTTCTTTTCTTCATTTCGTGTTTCATTTTTTCCATTCTTTCATCTGCTCTCTACTTTTTTAGAACAAACTTTAAAACGAGCTTATATATTCCAGTTGTTTTCTCGGGTTCTGCTTTTCTGTAAAACATAAACTAAGGCAGACACAAATAGGAGTAATTTGGAGATCTGTTGCAATCAAGCTACCTTCTCAGAATACTTTATTGGCAACATGGTAAGAACATATAGTTTTACCTTGCATTTACCTCTGCCTTTTCTCCAATACCTGTTTTATTTTCAGTTTGGATATGGCCTGAATTATTGCTTCGTATATCTTAAAATATATCTTGTTGGCAGTAGCTGAAAACTGAAATATCTGATCCTGTTTTCCTCACAAACTATGCCTGTTAAAAAATATTCTGGCCAGGCACAGTGTCTCATGATGTAATCCTGGCACTTTGGGAGGCCAAGGTAGGAGGATCACTTGAGGCCAGGAGTTTGAAGTCAGTCTGGGCAATAGCAAGACCCTGTCTCTATAAAAAGTACAAAAAAGTTAGCCAGGTGTGGTGGCACGCACATGTAGTCCCAGCTACTCAGGAGGCTGAGATAGGATGATCACTTGAGCCCAAGAGTTTGAGGTTGCAGTGAGCTATGATGACACCGCTGTACTCTATCCTGGGCAACAAAGTGAAACCCTGTCTCAAAAAATATATATATACCTTATCCATGATGAGAGAACTTCCAAGTGGTCTTTAAATCATGTTATACATATATTTCCCTACTTCATCTACAAGTTAGAGAGGGCATGTCCTAATCATGAAGCTTATCTGGCTTCTTCTCCGAGCATCTATGACTGTGCCTGTATTGACCATAAATAGAAAAATAGAAGAGAAAAAAAAGTGCATTTTGGTCTTAGAAAACTGTATTTGTTTTGAAACCTCATAAATTTTGAAAATGATGCACTTACACTCAAGATAAATCAAGCTAACTCTATACTAATTATCTGTTTTGACTTTAGAAATCGACTGCATTATGAACACTTTCATTGAAAGGTGAACACAAGAGTACCCAGAGGCCTTGTTAATGGAGCTACAATTAGATGAAACTATATTATTCTTTACCATGCTGTGTTTCCCATTAGTTGGTGATCAAAAGAAAAATTCCAAAGAAGATCAGTAGGATGCAAGATTGATTACAGACTGATTCAGCAGTGTAATCACTAGCTAGCGCAATCTCAGCATGAGTGGAGTCCCCAGAGAGCTAGTTGCTGTCTGATAGCACTAAAGAGGGAGGAAATCAAATGACTTCTAGAATGTAGATTGGTTTGGGTTGCATTAAACAGGAAAGGATTATATCTCACACTGTCATCCATCCTGGCATCTGAGAACAGTGCATCTACAACATCTCATTTCCACGGAAGGTATACATCAACTTTGCTGCATAGCCTGATTCAGCAACTCCTGGGAAGAAAGGGGAGCCGCAGAACTGCTGTAGGAAAACAGCTGCAATTAATTATAGTGTGCTTTGGTGCTTCTTGCCAAGGACATAAGACTAAGTTTTCATTATTATTCGATTTACATCACTTATGTTGATCATTCTCCCTCAACATTATAAATCCAAAACATAGCATTTCTTGTCTAGAACACTCATTGCAGTAATTATAGAAGAGTATTGGCAATAATAAAAGAAATGATAATAGGAAAAACTAAAGACCTAGAATCTAGTTCAGTTCTGCTAAAATCTGGCTGTGTGACTACAAGTAAGTGATTTAACTTACCTGTGCTTCAACAAACTCATCTAAAAATGGAATAATAATATCTGGTATTCCTGAAAGCAAGAGCTCTGGATTTTACAATTTTTTGATTGTATATCCAATTTTATCTGGCACTATGATTCTATGAAATAGTATAAAACCGTAAGTTTCTAATGAAATATAGGTATTTTTTAACACTGCTGAGACAGAATAACTGTGTTGAATAATTCACGCTTGTATTCTAAATCTCTCTTGTCTGTTGACTAGCTTGAGTAGTTTTGTATAAGGGACAGAATAAGGAAATATTTCCAAAAAATAATCATATAGAAAGCACATCATTGGACCATCAAATCAAATCTATGTTGGTCAATCTCAGGCAAGAATGAAATAGAATATATCTAGCACTTTATTTTGAAAAGACCCAGAGTGAAATATAATTCATAGAAAAATCCTAGTATTTCTTGATTCTCCTGAACATTATCCCAGATCCACAAGAGAACCCAGAGGGGGCCGGCAAGAGCACATTGATGATTCATTACAAATTCTTTCGTGGACACAAAGAAAACAAATTGAACACAGCAAATTGTCTAGCAGGGGAAATGCTTTCAGCATAACTAAAAAAGACCTTTTATAGCAACTAACAAATGACAATCAGTGTAATTCTACCTCTTCCATTGAATTGCCGTCTCTAAGGAGGAATTTAGGATAGTTTTTTTTTTTTTTTTTAAATCTAGGATGCATACTTATTCTAGTTCTGCTACGCATCTCTAATAGCTTATACAAATTCCAGGGTTTCCTATTTTCTCTGTTCCCCTATTTCATTAATATTCATCAACATTTTCTGGGTCACTTGGAATTGTTGCTATTTTTAATTAATTTTTTATCACAACTAACACTACAATCATTAAGATGATGGCAAAGAAGAAATATGAGTAATTCTATGCCCATAAATTTCATAAATTAGATGAAATGGATAAATCCCTTGGCAAACACAGATACCAAAACAGATTTCAAGAAAATTAGAAAATTTGAGTAGAAATATATTTATTACAGATATTGAAAACATTGTTATAATGTGTCCAACAAAGGAAATTATAGGATCTATGGGTTCACTGGTGAATTTTCCGAAACATTTAAAGAAGAAATCAAACCACTTCTTAAGAATAATTTTCAGAAAATAGGAGACATTTCCTAAAACGGTAAGAAAGCCAGCATTATTCTGGTACTAAATGTGCACAAAAATATTATAAGAATAAAAATCTCAGAAAAATATATATCAAGAACATAGATACAAAAGTTCTTAGCAAAATACTACTGAATGAAATTTAACAATACATAAAAAGAAAATATATTATAATCCAGTGATTTTTATTCAGGCAATGAAAGAATGTTTCACTATTGAAAAATTAATCAGTGTATTTAATAACTAATCACATTAACAGATCAAGAAAAACTATGAGATCATTTAAATAGATGCAGGAAAAGCTTTGACAAAATTCAACATTCATTCATGATTAGAACTCTCAGAAAATTAGTTAAAGGAAAATCTATAACCTGATAAAAGGCATCCACAAAATCCTGCAACTAACATAATTTTAACTATGAAATACTGGAGAATTCCCCCTAAGATAAAGTTGATGGATCAATCATTTCAATAATTTTGTTTTTAATTGATACATAACAGTTGTACATAATTTGAGGCATGTTGTTTTGAGATATGTATACATGAACCATATTTATCCAATTAGGGTATGATAATAATAATATTATATAAGGTCTTAAATAATAGAAATAACACTAAGTGCATTAATACGTCCATCAAACCTAACTTCAGTGACGTTTGTGTTTATATGCATTTTATAGAATATTTAATACAGTGTCTTAACCAAATAGTTGTTTATTTTTTTCACGTTCTGTAAAAGATGTTCTGAGATAAGCATTTTAGGACTGTTGGAGCAGAAATATGATGATATCGGGTAACCAAACTCTTTCTAATTTTCACTTGGACATCCACAATAACTTAAGGATAAATTCTGTCCTTAGGATCTCAAGATGACTGCTGCATCAGCAGTCACCACATCTGTTTCCCAGCCTGAATAAAAATGGCATGGTGTGGAAGAACAATGACCTATACTAAGGAGAACAAAACTAAACTTCTGCGTATAACTCATTTACTAGGTCGTCGTGGCTGCAAAGTGAAATTATGAAGCTGATCATTGGGTCCAATTCTAACGCATGCAGTTTCAAGGGTTCTGACGGTAATAAAGGAGGGGAGTATAATTTTTGGAACCTCAGATAGCAGAATATTCCACAAATATATAATTGGCATCAAGAATTTGAAAGGCATGGCTTTGTACTCTTGGTTAACTGTCATTTAATATTCAACCAGAATGGCAGGTGTTAATGTCATATTTTTTTGCTCTTTTAGAAAACTGAAGTAGCATAAGGAACTTGCGTATGGGCATTTGTCTAGTAAGCAGCAAAAACTGGATTTGAATGTAGTTTTCTGAATCTAAGATCTTAGTTATTAGGTCTTTTGTTTTGCTTTTATTTTGTTTTCTCACCTTACAATTTAAAAAAAAAATGAAAGTAGAAGAGAAAAAGAGAGTTGAAAGGTGAGGAAGCTCTCTGGTTTTTGTTAACAGAATTTTTCAGAACAGCACAAACTTTTGGAAACAACCTTGACACTAATTTGATACAAATGTGAGACCTCAAATCATGCCTCTGTAGAATAGCATCCCAAAGGCAATATTAAATCTTTATTCATTAAGTTCAACTTCAGTGTTCTGCAAAAGTTTTGCCCCTAAAGCAGATTGAAATAAACAAGACTCATTTAGTCAGCAAGGGCAATGTAACACTGATGCTACCACCATCCTTCAAAACTATGCACAATTGCACATTATTATTTTGCTGTACTGAGCTTTCAACATAAGTCTTAAGAGCCTGTTATGTCAGCATAATGTGAGTACTGCATCACTAGTCTAGCTACAAATTTTCTTCGTAGGAAAATAAATGGTGTTTATCTTTCCTGTTATTTTTGACCCTTCTGTGTTTGACCTCTATATTGCATTTTGTTCTAAAGAAGGTCCAGACTTTGGAAGGGGTTAGGTGTGTATTTGATAACAGTGAACTATATTAGTGTTTACCTTTTTTCCTCAGTCATAATTTCCAACCAAAATACCATTTTATTTCATTACTATATTTTGAGTCATTTCTTATTTTTTGTGGTTTACATAAATTTAATTTCTAACTATTTAAATTTCTTCAGTTCCAATACATGTAGACTGTTATTCTAAATTACAACCTTGTTTGTTTACTGGCACATTTAAAATTTCACTTTTGTTTAAATTCTCCTTAGAGAATATATTTCTGTGATTTTGTGAATAGTCCTATTATACAATTTCTAACTTTATTCTCTGTAGCTTCCTTGTTCAATACAGATATTTTTCATTGTATATCTTTTTGCCTGTTGAATTTATGTAATGACTCACTAGAAAGAATGCAAACCTGGAGATTTAGTAGTTAGGTGCTTAGACAAAATAACATCTTTTAGTCCTTGACTTTTTCCTCTGAAATGCGATAATAATAATGCAAGTCCTACCTGTTTTTTATAGATGTTTTAAGAATCAAATGAGTGTAAAATTATCATATATTGTCAAACACTATATATATGACATATGTATTTAGTATTAATACTTTCATTTATCTAATCTATCTAATATTTAATCTAAAATCATTTCTGGAGATTATACCCCATCTTGACAAAAGAAATTGCAGAACTTTTTTCCGGAAATATTTTAAATGTAACTGATGGCTATAGATTTTTATTGGCCACTACTTCCACTTAGGCAGCTTTGCATGTTAGAAAATTAATTTGTCTTTGATTGCACTTGATTAGTATTCTGTCAAATAAAATGTATTAAAGTATTAAAAATAGATATTGAAATTCAAATAATAATCCTGCTGGAGGAGCTTCTTGGAGGAGATAGAGTGATCACAACAGTGAGACAATTGCCATAATGAAGGGACAGAGGAAACACTCTAGGGATACAGATGGGAGATGATTGATGGTTAAGTTAATGCCAAGATAGTGTGAAATTAAAAAATAAGCAAGCAACTATAATCAGAGTTGACTAAGTAGAAAGTTTCTCTCATAATGATAATTGAGCTTATTTTAGAAATTTTCTTAAACATATGGCAGTATTTTGTCACTTTATGGGTTTTTTGAAGTGATTGTATTAATCACCCCTCAGAATTCTTTAGAACATTGTGCCCAAAGTTGAGGCATCACAAAATAAGTTATTATTATAAATTTGGAATAGAAACAAAGGGGAATTATAAACATGATTACAATTGTAAGGATAAGTACTAAGATAAAGCATGAAAAGGTTAAATATGACTATATTGAAGTATTTTGTGTATGTAGCTGCACTAGGTCCCCTTAATTAGTAGAAAACATCAAAGCACTTTGAAGACCGATCCATATTGAAAGAGCTATTTTATTCGTTTTTCCACATTAGTTTGCTACTTTTGTTTTATAGTTCTATTAAATAATGGTGTCCCTGTTTTTAACCTGGTTTTCTTCATAAAATAATTTGAGAACAATTGCTCTTCTTATGGCTACTTTGAAAAATGGAACAAAGAGATCATATGATAAAACTTAATCATGCTTTTGGTAGGTCTGGAAAAATGGTAGTTTTGAAACTGGGATGTTAGCACACTTCTTTTGAGGATAAAATAGCAGTTCATAAGTTATTCTTACAATCCCACAGAACAAATAAATAAAGCGAGTAACATAGAAGTCTGTAAGCTATACTGACTTTGATACCGTTTATAGAATTTAGATTTTAGCAGTCATTTGGTGATATAATCTTCCTGAGTGGAGGATATATTATGCCCCTATATTGTTTAACAGACTTAAAAGGATCATTTTCCCTGTAAGATGAAGTCCAAGTCCTAGCAATAAAAATAAAGAACAGAGATTTGGAACTTGCCTAATTTTCTATGATCTTCCACTGCATTATTCTATATTGCTTATGTTTCTGAAACACCTGACGATTCATTACATTCAATTTAGTGTCTTCTACTTGGAATGGCCTTCCCAATTGATCTCCCAATGAAACTTCCATTTATCATATAAAACACTTAAAACAACATTATCGCCTGTCTTCATCCTTTCTTGATATTCTTCACATGATGTTAACCAATCCTCTTGCTAAGCTAAACTGTTCAGGCTTAATAGTAAGAATGACTAGTTATCTGTAGATATTCTCAGCACTTCAATAATTGCCCCTTTATCATCCATGTCAACATAAATTCACCTTACCCGCACTGAGTGCAGCAGATAAAAGTCTAGTTATGCCAGTATTCATGCTTTGCATGGCTTTACCTCTCACCTAACCTTTATTTTATTTTTATCCTATATTTACAAGTCTGGAATAAATTCACTTGTGAGTTTTATCCATACAATTTCCTAGGGACTTGGGAATTTTATCTTATCTGAACATTTCTTTCATTCATCATATTTCCCTTAGGTTTTCAATCACATGCTCATTTATTTGTTCTCCTTAGCTACATAAATATTATGTCTCCCAAATCAAAATGTTTGCCTTAATTTTGTCAGTTGAACTATCATTTTACATTTTATAGTCACTCACCAGAAAAATTGTAAAAGATTAGCCTAGGTTAAAGATCTCTTCATGGTACATCTTTGGATCATGTAGCTCTCCCTAACAGTAAAGAGAAGACATAGAGTGGCTTTTAGTGATAATTAAATGTTTTAATCAAAGTGTAATATTTTATTTTCCTTCCATTTCATTAGCCAAAATTAGTCACCTGATCTCACCCATCTCTAAGTGGCTGGGAAGGGTAGACAAGATCAAAGGGTCAGCAAGTTTGGATTCTTAGGAGTCTTTTCTCTCTCAGGCTTGCACATGGCTGCCTCCTTGCTGGGTCCTCACATGGTCTTTCTCCTGTGCTTTTACACTCCCCGTGTCTGTGTTTCCAAATGTCCTCCTCTTAGAAGGACATCAGTCAGATCTGAATAAGGACTACCCTATGGGCCTCATTTTAACTTCATCACCTCTTAATGGCCCTATCTCCAAATTCTGTCACATTCTGAAGTACTGAGTTCTAGGGCGTCAATGCAAAAAACTTAGAGGGGGGCACATGTTAGCAAATGACAATTTTTTTTGGAGCTTTTTAAATTTTAAAACTTTTAAGTGATCTTTGCATGTTGACACTTCAGGTTCCAGAGTGGTTTGCCCACAGTAGTCATAATAAGTGATTATTGATTGAAATAATTAACGCTTATTTACCAGGGATTAAACAAGAAATTATCTTATTTGACAGTCTACACTGATAGTATTAATTTTATATAGCCTTTATTTTACTTGATTCCTTGCTTTATTGTCGACTGCTGTCATCAATGCCTGTGAGTATTATACAGGTACACCATCCCGATTGCAGTTGGGTACTGCCACTCCCATGGGATAGGTAATGACACACTCACAGCAGCAGCTGTGGTGTGATTTCTTGTTGATGCTAGTGTCACAAAATGCAGAATCTACTCCTTCTGGATTGTGGACGCTGCAGTTGTAACCCAGGTGTGGGTTTATTTAATGCACTTTCCATGTTCTCTAATGGAGCAAGAGAGGATTGCCTATACCCTCTGTGGTGATTCACCCTGTTTGTTGTACCTCACCCCAAATAGAACTGTTTTGCACTCTCCGTGTGTCACAGAGATTTTTGTGATGACAGAATTTACTTTTCTGTAGACAAGTCTCTTCTCCTTATGAAGAGGTACAAATCCATGGTGTCTAGGCTGCAGGTCAGTCACACTGAAAATTCTCTCTTCCTTCACCCTGCTTGAGGTATTATTTCTAAAGCAGGCATAGCTGCCTTCTAGTCTTCTCTTTCCTGGAATGAGTTCCTGCTTAGAGAATTCCTCATATCCCATGCAAATTAAGTTGTCAGAGATTTAACCCACCAAACCTGCAGGCATGATATGGGATAACTGAATTCTGGGTAACCACAGCTTGGAGTAGAAATTGCAATGCTTACAATTAACCTCTTGGACCATGGGATGATCCACATATTTTATTAAAGCATTCATGATAAAGCTACCTAACATTGTACTTCCCTCTTCTAATCGTATGTAAAGCCCATAAGGATGTTCCCTATTGGTTTATATTACATGCTGACTTTGTTTTCTTCATCAATCTTTTCGTGTATCCAAATTTTAGATTTCAAATAATATTTTAAAATTCTAATTGAATGAAGGCATACTATATGCTTCTTTTTGTTTGTTTCTTGTAGCATCCACCATTACAGAGATCGTACAGAATTTGCTGTGTAAATGTTTGATTGTTTACATAATAAAACTTCAGACAATCCACAATTGGTTTATCAACACTTTACCGAGTTTTTCTAAGTGATAGCAAAATATGGTACCTAATTATTATTAAACTATGCCATAAAGCTAACAACATTTACAGTATTGTTTTATACCCTGACTCATATTTTATTAGAAAAATATTTTATATACTATTTTACCAAGAATCAAAATTTCAAGAAGTGCAAGAAAAGGGTATAAATAGAATTTCCTCCTAGACCAATGTAATTGGTAGGTAGATGGTGATTTATATTTAAAACATGATTCAAACAAATTTAGCATGACATTCCATAAAATCTCTCAAAATTAAAATTGTGTACTTTTATCTCACAGGGTACACTGGCTGATGTTTTTGGGGATATATCTTTAAATCTGTCACTTTCCATCCCTCCTTTCCTAATTCACATCTTCCTTCTTATTTGCTATGCCTTCATTTATCACAGATACCACCGCTATAACAGCAGCACTATCCTCCACTCTTAAATCTTTGTATGTCTCTGACACTGTCATGGCCAGTGTTTGAAACAGGAAAAAGAAAACCCAGAACAGCAGTTGCCATAGTACAAGCATCATAAATGTTCCCCAAGACTCCCATCACAAAATCCATTTGTGCCAAGTCTAGGTACAGATCTCCTCGCGCTACTGACCAGAAAATCATACAGGAGCTGTAATTGCACAGTAGATGACAGTCACCCAGCACATCTGCTGTTTGAGAGGGAGAGAGATTTAGGGCTAACAGCTTCTTAGAAGTAAATAAATTGGTGACATCTTCCTTAAAATAGACCTTAAAATGAGATCACTTTGGCAAAATTGGTTAGGAAAATGTTTTAATTATGTTGAAATTTAAGAGTTTGAATATGACACATGACAGTGGTTTTACACACAAAAAATATTCTTTCCTGGTCACTATTCCATCACTTATTATGTGTGTCATTGGTGTTTGGAAGAATTAAGCAGAAGAAAATAAATGGTGATGCTCAATCTCTCACTAGTAATCTATGCATTCATTTTTTTCATTTTTTAATTTATTAAATGTTTATTTTATGATAGCCCTAAACATAAAATAGTTTAATCAGTATTTGATGAATGAATGAAAAAAATAACACACATAAATGGAAAATACAAAAGTGAAAAATTTTTCTAAATCTTTAGGAAGCTTAAAGAAAATGAGGTATAATCATAATAAATTTATATATATTTATATATATTAACAACTTTAGGATAAGACCACAACATGCAACATGTCTATTAACAATCAAAGGCACTATTTCCTCTTGTCACAATATAGTGGAACCAAAACAATGACCAAATCTTTTTAATGTATATATACACACTAGACATTACAAAAATCATTTTAAAATGTCAATATCCCCCTCTGATCTGTAGTTGGACAAAGTTGTGTTGTTTTGTTTTATTTTTGATTGTTTGCAACAAAGGAGAAAACACCATGGAAAGCCGACGTATTTCAGTAACAGTGTGATAAAAAACATAGAATTTGACTTTTATATGTGATTTGGTGAAGATTCAAGGAAGTGGGGCTTTGCTGTAAATTGAATGTTGTCAGAATATGAAGATAATTCTATGACTGGGTATCTTAATAGATCTTATCTAGAAGATAGGAAAAATGAAGTAAGTTTAAAGCTATAATTGGTGGGCAGCACTCACTCATTAGTCAGCATAGGAGAAGGCTGTAGGATCCTTTCTGTGGTTTGGTCAATGTCCTTTTGCTTTGCTTTTTTAAATTCTAAATTCAGAAATTATTAATGGATGGATATATTTTCATGTTGATTCATTATGATCAGAGGGATCTTGTCTGATGGTAGTCTGTGAAATTGTTTATGCTCAACAAGAGAATATCATGGCACAGCTGTAAATGTCTAGCTGACAGAGGTGGGCTAGTTCTTGGACCGTCAGAGACTGTTCTTCTAGTTTTCAAAATAGAAGCACCAAGATCCTGGGAATTTAGAAAGGTATTCATAGAAGTCAAAAAATTATGAATACCAAAACAATGGAGAATGACGAAAGCAGAAACAAAAGAGTATTTACTATTAATATATGACTCTTTGTGTATAAAGTTGATAATCAGACAAATCAAGTGCATGGTGTTAGAAATCAGGATAGTGGTTATTTCTGAGGAAAAGTTGAGATCCTTTTGTTAATGTGGATACTACAAAATTTAATGTTACTTATATGGCTTATGTCTGGTTTCACATTTTATTTCTTTTGAGAACCCTCAATGTAAGAATGAGCTAGAACCTCCCTAGGGGTTAAGTTAGATACTGCTTATTCATAACATTGCACTGAGGGAATAGGACAAGGGTGCCATTCAAATAATTAAGTCATATATTTTATCCTTAAGCATCTGCTTTGCTTTCATGGTCTCTGAAATTACAGCACACAAAGCAGACGTTGAGTGGAAGGAAAAGGATACAGTAAGATACAGTAGATAAGGGATCATGGAATTTACTAAGGCAGATGAGATGAAGGAACTGACCCTGGCCTTAAGCACTGCCCTAAGAAAATATTTAGGAAGCCTCCAAACACTATGCATCAAGCAAAGATTTCCTTATTGCTTTTTCCTCTGGCCTCCCATATTACCCAATCCCCGATCTTTCTTGATGGAACCAGTGGCAAAGAGCCAACACAGAGACTATTTTCTTTGGAGTAAGAGCAGCTCTACAAACAGTACTTCCTCTTTCTTTTTCCTTTTTTATTTTTTCTCCTTTTGAGAATAGTAAGACAAAAAATATTTAATGCCAATAAGGAATTACATAATCTAATAACCTGTTGGATCATCAGGAAGAATGCATAGGAGAGAATAGTGGTTTCATAACAAGCATACTGCATCACTGCCTTGTTATAAAGCCATCGGTATAATAATAGTATTTTTCTTTTTTTTTTCTATAAAGTTAACCACATATGGCTCTTCATGTGTTTGGGGAAATGCATTGGTGAGAGACTAAATTACACGTGTGACAGTAGGAGCCAAATATTCAAGTTATGGTGATGGCCAAATTGAGTATGTTATGGTTCCAAAATAAGAGGTTGTTTTCCTTTAGCATGTGCAATGAGGCAAAACTGTGAGACAAGGAATTATCAATAGTTAGACAAAGCAACTGCTGGAGTAGAATAAGATATTGAGGATCCAGGAGATGGTGACACAGAAGGAATTGGAAAGGGTATATAAAGTGCATGCATTATGCTATAGGCTTCTGTTAAAAAGCAGAATGGTGAGGATAATTTAATAAAATAGACAATTTAGTTAAATTATATTAATACAATCACATTATTTTTTCCCAAATTTCTTGTATCTTCTGGGTTTCTTAGGTTCTGCATAGCGTTATAATAGCTTGGTTACATTTGAACTCTGTATCCAAACTGAGCTCCAGTCTTGGTGCATTCTAAATTCCATCACCTCTAAATGGGAATAATGAGAAAAATATCAGAAAATCTGCCACGGATTTGTTTTGAAGATTAAAAATGCATATATTATTAATAGTCAGCCTTCCTAGGATTATTATAAGGACTATATAATATTTACTATTATTTTTCTTCCTTCCAATGTCATTATTATCACCGTCATTTAATCATCCTTCCAATTATCATTTTACTTCATCCAGTCTTGATTTTATCCCCCACCGCTTTCCTTCATACCAACACAAAAGTAATTAAAAAGACAAAGTGGATGGATCACATTTCCTGCTAGCTTAAAATCATCCAGGGAATCCTAATTCACTTCAGGAAGAATAAAACTTTGTGTCTATAGCTTATCAGGTCCTTTGTGATCTATTTTCTGGGCACCTCTTCAGATTTGCATCCTACCTCTTACCACATGTATCTTTTGCCTTCGTCATGGCAAGCTAGCTGCTATCCCTTAACTCTGCCATCTTTCATTTTTCCTTTATTCCCAGGACAATGATGCATGCTGCCTGAAAAGATACATCTCAGCTGCTGAAACAGAATTTCTTCTCCAGGACTCTACTAGTATGTTACCTTCTCTGGATGTCTTCTTACTCCTTTTCACATTTTTGGAATAAGTTTGTGTTCCTCAGATTTATATAGCATCATCTACATATGCTTCTGATACTGTTCTTAAAATTTAACACTCTATTGTCCTTTTCATTTTATCTGTATTTTCTAGATCCCCAATATATAGTTGATACTAAAACAAAGAATGAGACAGATGTGCCCTGAGACCCAGATAACATGGAATAATAAAAGAAAAATATTAGCATACGACTATGAAAGAGACAGGTTTTACAGAATTTCAAAATGTCTATTAAATTCTTCAGTTTCGGTGTGAAAAAGAAAGAGGACAGTTATGCCATTATTGGTCTTTCATATTAACCTACATTTTTGGTCTTTTGTGAACCAGAATGTTAAACATGAAGGAAACTTTAGATTCCAGAGGCTATCCATGTTTTTACGTATACTTAATACTTACAACAATACCATGTAATAATTTGTTATACAAATGAGAAAACTGAAGCTGACAAAGCTAGAACACCAGGCTGGCTTCAAATATTGTGTTTCTAGAAGTTTTGTATTATTTTTTTGTTTGTTCTACTACTATTCTTGTCTGATAAAAAGGCTTGAGTTTTCCTAAATAAATGATATTTTCTCATTTAATCCCAAATCAAGCATTATTTAATTCAAATGACAATTTTGTTTTTGCTTATTTCTTTTAACATATTGTTTCGAGGAGAATGAGAGCATTTACTTTTTATATAGTAGGAGAAAAATAAATACGTGTTTTAAAATTTATATACTTTTAAATAATAAGAAAATAATGGTAAAATGAAAAAAAAAAAAACAGCTCTGTTACAGGTTCTCGATGTATCTGTTCCTCTCCTGCCAGATCAGTCTTCTGAAATAGGACACAAGTGTGCCATCCAGGGACCTCTCCTTCTTTTCACTAAGTAGGAAAGTTATCAGCAGAGAAAAACAGGTGTACTGCAAACTTATCTGTCTTGAGATGAGACGGAAGCAGCATAAGAACTCTGGCAACATGAAAAAACAAGCCATTTTGACATTCTCACTTGGTTATACTAGGTTTCCAGCAATGGACTCCAACCTAAAGAAAACTGTTGAAATGTAAGGTATAGAATTTAGAATACAGATGACAAGTAACATGAATAAGATTGAAGAGACAGTTGAAAACAAAGAATCCAGAAACATAAATCAGGACACGAATGAAAAATTCTTTAAAGAGATAGATAACATAAGAAAGGATACAATAAAACTTAAAGAAATGAAAAAAATCATTTAGAATATTTCAAAATGCAACAGAAAGTTTTCACTCACTAGATAAAGCAAAAGAAAGAGTATCAGAGAATGAAGACAAGCCTTTTGAACTAACCCAGTCCATCAAAAATGTAGTAAAAAATAATAAAGAAGAATGAACAATCACATAGTTACGGGACCATGTAAAATGAGGTAATATAAGAATCATAGGTATCTCTGAGGGCAAAGAAGAAAAATCAAAAAGCATGGAAAATCTATTTGAGGAAATAATTGAGGAAAACTTTCCTGATGTCATCAGACATTTAGATATCCAGATACTAGATGGTCACTGAACACATGGATGATTCATTACAAATAGGAAATCATCAAGACACATAGTAACCAGTCTGGCCAAAGTCAAAATGCAGGAGAAAATGCTACACATTGCAAGATGAAAGCAACAACTAACTTACAAAGGAAAACATAACAGACTAACAGCAGACTTCTCAGCAGAGACCTTACAAGCCAGAACTCATTGCCGTTCCATTTTTACTTTTCTTACACTCAATAACTGCCAGCCAAGAATTTTGTGTCCTGCAAAACTAAGTTTTGTAAATGAAAGAAAAATGAAGTCTTTCCTAGACAAACAAACACTAAGGGAATTTGTCACCACTAGACTTGTATTACAGGAAATACTCAAAAGTACTCTATACATGGAAAAGATAAATTGATACCCACCAGTGTAAAAACACTTGAAAGTTAAAGCACACAACTCTTAAGAAACAATAGCACTATAGGGAAAATAAGACAAGGTATTATTCAACATGATGAACAGAATAGTATCCCACATATATTAATAAATACGAATACTGAATGTGAATGTACTTAATGCTCCACTTAAAAGACATAGACTGGCTGAAATGATGAAAAATCACAACCCAAATATATGTTGTCTTCAAGAAACCCATCTAAGTCACAAGGACTCTCATAGCCTCATGGTTTAGGAATAGAAAAAATTCCACACAAATGGAAACTAAAAGTGAGCAGGAGTAGATATTTTCATATCAGATAAAATAAACTTCAAATGTATGATGATTATAAAGGTAAAAACAGTCATTATATAATGATAAAAGGAAAAATTCAGCAAGAAAATAAAAACAAATCTTAAATATATATGTACCTAACACAGAAGAACCAAGATTGATAAAACAAATTCTACTACATCTAAGCAAAGAAATAAACATCAGCGTGATTATAGCTGAGAAGTTCAACATTGCACTGATTAAATTAGATAGATCATCAAGGCAGAAAATCTAAAACAATAAAAAAAAAAACACTAGACTTAACAGGGACTGTAGAACACATGGAAATAAGTCATTTATAGAATATATATATTTTTTTCTCATTAGCTCATTGGACATCTTCCAAGATAGATAATATGTGATGCCATAAACAAGTCTCAGACAATTCAGAAAAAACAAAGTCATATCATGCATCTTCTCAGAACACAGTGGAATAAAACTAAAAATCAATTCCAAGGAGGAAGTATCAAATCTACACAAAGTCAGGGAAATTATACAAGATGCTGCTGAACAGTCCTTGACTCAGTGATGAAATTAAAATGCAAAAGTAGATTTTTCAAACTGAAAGACAAAGAGGATACAAACTTCCAAAATCTGTGGCATACAAAAAAGCAGGGCTAAATTCAGAGCCTAAAATACCTGTATCAAAAAAAAAAGAACAATTACAAATGAAAAACCTGATGCCATACCTCAAGGAACTAGAAAAATAAGAAAAATCACACCCAAAGCTAGCAGAAAAAAAAAGAAAGAAAGAAAGAAAGAAAGAAAGAAAGAAAGAAAGAAAGAAAGAAAGAACAACCCTCAGAGCAGAACTAAATGAAATGGAAAACAAATGTATAGTAGAAAGGATCAATGAAACGAATAGTTGGTTCTTTGAAAAGATAAACAAAATCAATAGAACACTAGGTAAATTATTCAGAAATAGAAGAGAAAGTACTCTAACTATATCAGAAATGAAAAAGGAGACATTGCAACTGATACCAGAGAAATACAAACTATCATACATTACTACTATGTAAAATCTATACACACGCAAACTAGAAAACCTTGAGGAAATGGATAAATTTTTACAAACACACAACTTCTAAAGTTTGAGTCAGGAAGACAGAAATCCTGAACAAACCAATAATGAGTAGGGAGATTGAAACAATAATAGAAATAACTTACCAGCAACAACAACAAAAAAGTCCTGGATCAGATGGATTCACAGCTGAATTCTACAAGATATACAAAAAAGAACTGGCATCCATTCTACTGAAACTGTTTCATAACATCAAGAAGGAGGGACTCCTTCCTAACTTGTTGTATGAAGCCAGTATCACCTTGATACCCAAACCAGGAAAGAACACAACAAAAAGGGAAACAAGAGACTAATATCCCTTATGAACATAGAGGCAAAAATCTTCAACAAAATGCTAGTATACTGAATTCAACAGCACATCAAAAAGGTAATTCACCATGATCAAGTGGGTTTAATCCCAATATTGCAGGGATGGCTCAATATATGCAAATCAATAAATGTGATTCACCACATAAACAGAATCAAAAATAAAGACCATATGACATCTAAGCAGACGCAGAAAAAAACATTTGACAGAATCCAGCATCACTTCATGATAAAAACTGTCAACAAATTAGGCATACAAGGAACATACCTCAAAAAAGCCATGCATGACAAACACTGGCAACATAATACTGAATGAGGAGAAGTTGAAAGCATTATCCCTAAGAATTGGAAGAAGACAAGGGTGTCCACTGTTAACCACTTCTATTCAACATATTAATAGTACTAGAAGTTCTAGCCGGAGCAATCAAGAAAGAGGAAGAAATAAAGGGTATTCACACCAGGAAAGAGGAGGCTAAACTATATCTGTTTGCTGACAATACGATCTTTTTTTCCAGAAAACCATGAAGACTCCACCAAAAGACTCCTAGAAGTGATAAATTCAGCAAAGTCTCAGCTTATAAAATCAATATACACAAATCAGTAGCATTTCTGTATACTAATAACAGTTGAGCTGAGAGTCAAATAAAAAATTCGATATCTTTACAATAGCTGAAAAGAAAAGAAAATACCTAGAAATATACTTAACCAAGGAGGTGAAAGATCTCTACAAGGAGAACTACAAAACACTGATGAAAGAAATCATAGATGTCACGAACAAATGAAAAAACATCCAATGCTCATGGGTTAGAAGAATCAACGTTGTTAAAATGTCCATACTGCCCAAATTGATTTACAGATTCATCACAATTCCTGTAAAAATACCAAAATATTTTCATAGATCTAGATAAATTAATCCTAAACTTCATATGGAACCAATAGAGAGCCAGAATATCCATAGCAATCTTACGCAAAATGAACAAACCTAGAGGCATCACATTATGTGACTTCAAATTATACTACAAGGCAATAGTAACCAAAACAACATGTTACTGGTATAAAGGTAGAGACATAGACCAATAGAACAGAATAGAGAACTAGACATAAAACCATACATCTATGATCAACTGATTTTCAATGATGTAGACAACAATATACACTGAAGAAAGTATACCCTATTCAATAAATGGTGCTGGGAAAATTGCATAGCCACATACAGAAGAATGAAACATAATCTATAACTCTCAACATGTACAAAAAATTAATTTAATGTGGTTAAAACTTAAATGTAAGACTTGCAGCTGTAAAAAATTCTTGAAGAAAACACAGGAAAAACTCTACTAAACATCAGTCTAGAGAAAAGAATTTATGATTAGAACCCAATTGGCAAATACAGTAACAACGAAAATAAACAGATGAGATTTAATTAAATTAAAAGTTTCTGCAAAGCAGGAGAAATAATCAACACAGTAAATAGACAACATTTAGAATGTGAGAAGATATTTGCAAACTATATATCCAACAAATGACTAATATCCAGAATTTACAAAAATCTCAAATCAGCAAGAAAAAAACAAATGACCCCATAAACAATGGGCAAAAGAGATGAACAGAGTTTTCTAAAATGAAGGTAGACAAATGGCCAACAGACATATGAAAAAATGCTCAATGTCACTAATCATCAGGGAAATTCAAATTAAAATCACAATGAGATACCACCTTACCCCTATCAAATGGCCATTATTAAAAATTAAAAAACAAAACAAACAAACAATAGCTTTTGGCATGGGTGCAGTGAGAAAGGAATATTTATAGACTAGTGGTGGGACTGTAAATAAGTACAACTTCTATGAAAAATAGTATGGAAATTCCTCAAAGAACTAAAGTAGACCTACCATTTGATCCTTCAATCCCACTACTGGATTTCTGACCAAAGGAAAAGTCACTATATCAAAAAGACACCTGGACAGAAATGTGTACTGCAGCACAATTCACAATTGGAAAGATATGGAATGAACCTAAGTGCCCCTCAGTTGAACAGTGGATAAAGAAAATGTGGTATATATGCATAGCATGGAGTACTATTCAGCCATAAAAATGCATGAAATAATGTCTTTTGCAGCAACTTGCATGGAACTAGAGAGCATTATCCTAAGTGAAGTATCTCAGGAATGGAAAAACAAACACCACATTTTCTCACCTATAAGTAGGATCTAAACAATGTGTACACATGATCATATAGCAGTGTGAAGGACAGTGGAAACTAAGAAAGGAGAGGGTGTTAGGAGGACAAGAGAAAAAAGAATACATATTAGTTATGACATACCCTATTCCTTTGGTGCACACACTGAAAGCCCTGACTTCAGCATTATACAATTCATTCATGTAACAAAAACACTTGTACCCCCTTAATATTTCGTAATAAAAGTAAAAGCAAAAAGTGTTACTGAATATAGGTATAGAGATTGTAACACATGTCACATTAATTTTCCTTATCATCTCATTAAAATAAAATTGCCTTATCTTTATTGCTCTTGACTATATCATTCACACATACATAGGTAAGATATTTTCACTTTCTTATTTATGATGTTTCTATGATACGACGGCAACAAACTGCTATACATTGTGTGTGTTTAAAATTAATCACATACTTTTTGTTTCAAATAGTGAAACAAATATAGTTATATATTGCACATATACTAAGTATGTAACCATAACTGTACAAATGTTGTTTATTTGTTACGTGGGAGAAACTGCCCCCTTGACCTGTTTGATACCTGACTCTCCAGTTGTATCTTTAAGCATATGTGGTTTATATCATAACCATTCCCTCATTTATACTTAAGTAAAGCTGCCATTTATTTTCTTAGGTTCTGTTTTATGGGATTTTAGACTATAAAAGCACAATAACAAACAGCAAGGTGAACCACAAATGTAATTACAAACATGAGTAATGTCTTATGAGTCAGTTGGGAAAGTGACTTTCTTGCTCTTCACAACCACTTTAAAGCCTCTTTAAGCTCTGTTGTCACTTGAAAGTAAAAGGTTTTACTTAGCAAAACAAAGATTTTTAAGGAAAAAAATAGGCGAATACCTTCTGATGTTCTTTGTTTCACAAAAATAAATCATGTTTTTTTAGTTTCAAGTCTTAGGATATACTTAACATTTCATCTTGGATATCAAGTATCAGGAATGATATAGATTCATATTGATTACATCTTTTTAAAGGAGAATGAAACTTCCACTGGAGATAGTACACATTTGTTGATTTTTATTCACAATGATTTTGATGAGTATTTATTAGAGAACTTTTCAGGGGAGTATTCTTGACCAATAATAACTTACTTTATTGTACAAACCCCCTATAAACTCTGTCTGTGCCTCAATGTCCTCATCCATGCAATGGGGAGATTAGTCCTTACCTCACTGAGTGTTGCAAGGATTACATGAGCAAATCACGTAAATAATTTAGAATAGTTGGCTCCCTAATAACAATGAGATTAATAGAATCCTAAAATATTATTGATCAGGTGTCAGTTTTTAACCATCAGAAGACAGTGGATACAATTGCTATAATGAATGAATAGGTTGGAGTGGTAGCTAGGAAGGTTTACCACAGGCTTGGAGATACTTGAATAAAAATGGGGCCAACTAAAAATAATATCAGCCCATGTAAGAAATAAAGAAGAGGTTGCACTAATTTGCAGTCCCACCAGCAGTGTAAGAGTGTTCCTAACTCTCCACATCCTCGCCAGCATTTGTTGTTTTGGGATTTTTTGATAGAGGCCAATCTCATCGGGGTTAGATGATATCTCATTGTGGTTTTGATTTGCATTTCTCTAATGATTGGAGATGTTGAGCGTTTTTTTATATGTTTGCTGGCCATTATTCTGTTTTCTTTTGAAAAGTTTCTGTTCATTTCCTTTGCCCATTTGTTGATGGGGTTGTTTGATTTTTTCTTATTGATTTTTTTGAGTTCTAGATAAATTCTGGTTATCAGCCCTTTGTCAGATGTGTAGAGTGCAAATATTTTTTCCCATTCTGTGGGCCTTTTATTCACTCTAGTGATAGTTTCCTTGGCAGTGCAGAAGCTTTTTAATTTGATTAGATCCCACTTATTTATTTTAGTGCAACCTCTGTGGAAAAGAATCTGGAGATACCTCAGAGAGCTAAAAATAGAAATACCATTTGATCCAGCAATAGCACTATTAGGCATCTACCCAAAAGAGCACAAAACATTCTATGATAAAGACATCTGCACCCAAATGTTTATGGCAGCACAATTCACTATCGCAAGGATGTGGAAACAACCCAAGTGCCCGT
>RJWJ010013968.1:27786-38954 GCA_004363605.1 Indri indri | reverse complement strand
CTTCCTGACTGATTTTTGACTGTAAAAGGAACTCAGTGGAGGGAGAACAGACTTTTCAATGAATGCTACTGGAACAATTGGACATCCATAGCGGGGCTGGGAGTGGGAGAAGACTTTGGCATATATCTCATACTTTCTACAAAAATTAACTCGAAATGGATCATGGACTTAAATACAAAATGTAAATCTATAAAACCTTTAGAAACAACCATAGGAGAAAATCTTTAGGATCTACGGTTAGGCAGAATTTTTAGATTTGACACAAAAGCACAATCCATAGAAGAAAAAAATTGGTAAATGACCTTATTGAAATTAAAATTTTTGCCCTATGAAAGGCCCTGTCAAGAGGATGAAAAAGCAAGCTGTAAGCTGGGAGAAAATATTTTCAAACATATCTGATCAACTGGCCAGGTGAGGTGGCTCATGCCTGTAATCCCAGCACTTTGGGAGGCTGAGGCAGGAGGACTGCTTGAGGCCAGAAGTTTGAGACCAGCCTGGGCAATACAGCAAGACCCTGTCTCTACAAAAAATAAAAAAAGTTAGCCAAGTGTAGTGGTGCACAGCTGTAGTCCTAGCTACTCAGGAGGCTGAAGCAGGAGGATCGTCTGAGCCCAGAGTTTGAGGTCATAGCAAGCTATGATTATGCCACTGCACTCTAGTCTGGACAATAGAGTGCAACCCTGTCTCTTTAAAAAAAAAATCTGACCAAGTATTTAAATCTGGAATATATAAAGAACTTAAACTCGACCGTAATAAAACAATCCAACTCAAACATGGAAAAAACACAGATATTTCATTGAAGATACATAAATGCCAAATAAGCATTTTTTAGCCATTAGAGAAATGCAAATTTAAACTACAATGAATTTTTTAAAAAGCAAAAAAAAAAAAAAAAAAGATAATAAACTATAATGAGATCATCTACACACCTACTAGAATGGCCAAAATAAAAATTAAAAATAGTAATAATACCAAATGCTGGTGAGCATGTGAAGAAACTACAGCACTCATACATTACTGATGGGAATGTAAAATGGTACAGCCACTCTGGAAAAGGACACACGAGTTTCTCAGAAAGCTATATATTCACTTGCCTTGCAACCTAGCAATTGTACTCTTGGTCATTTATTCCAAGGAAATGAAAACTTATGTTCACAAAAATCCTGTACATGAATGTTCATAGCAGCTTTATTTGTAATAGCCAGAAACTAGAAACCTAAAAATCCTTCAACGGGTGAATAAACTATGGTACCTCTATACTATAGAATGCTACTTAGCAATAAAAAAAGAACAAACTATTAGTTCACACAAAACTTGGATGAATCTCAAGGGAGTTATACTGAATGGGAAAAAAAGCCAATCTCAAAAGGTTATACACTGTATCACACCATTTAAATAGCATTCTTGAAATGACAAAATTATAGAGATGAAGTACAGATTAGTGGTTGCCAGGGGTTAGGGAGAGGGAAAGGGAAGGATGTGGCTATAGCTATAAAAGGTAGCACAAGGGATCCTTGTGATAAAACTATTCTGTATCTTGACTGTGGTAGACACACAAATTTACACAAGTGACAAAATTACACATAACTAAACACACGCAGGCACAAATGAGTGATGTAAAATTGGAGAAATCTAAAGGTTGATGGATTACATTAATAGCAATTTTCTGGTTATGATATTATACTATAATTATGCAAAATCTTACTGCTGGGAGAAACTGGTTGAAGGGTATAAGGAATCTATCATTTCTTAAAATTGCACATGAATCCATATCTCAAGATAAAAAGGAAAAGGAAAAAAAAAGCTATATCTGAAAATGAATGTGAAAGAGGAAGTGAGGGTGGCAGTATCCAATTTGATTCTAAGGTTTCAGAATTTTTGTAGCGCCCAGTGGGCACATACATCTCATTAGTAAATAATTGAGATTATTCCTCACGCTCACAAAAGAGTTTGTAAGAAGGAAATCTGAAAGACTCTTCATTTAACCAAGAGACTGGGTTTTCCAAATGAAACTGTTTAAACTGTCAGCAAGATGTTGTGGATTGGCAGGTTTAATGTTTAAGTCATCCCCATCTTCTCCTTTCCCCAGTGCCCTAGGGTGGGAAGAAATTTCTGATGATGAGTAGATCGGTTAAAAGGAAAAAAAAGAAGCTACATTTTTTTTGTACATCTGAAAATAGTGGGTATATCTATGATCCTGGTACATATAATTAAAGATGTTAATACTAAAACCTGTAATGTCGTCACTGCAATTCCATTCCTAAAATTTGGATTCCAGTGTATTTTGCTTAAATTAAGATGTACCAATGATGAGTTCAAAAGACTAGGAAAGATCAATGCAGCCAAAAGCTCTCAGAGGAGGCAGACACACAGGTTGCTCTCTTAAAATTTTATTGAATAAAGAACACTGTCTAGAACATACGGTATGATGGCCTAGGTCTATATTGCATGCAATGAAGCTGATCATGACAGTAGTTTAAGATCAAATGTTAAGAAAATTAGTATTTCCCATTGTATAAAACTGTTTATGTAGCTGTTAAGAACGAAAGTATGAAGTTCAGCATTTTCACCAATCATCTGTGATGAGCTTTAATACAGGCATTTGAAGAAACTGTTAAATTTCTTTAATATACATTTCAAACAAATTAGTTACATGGTACGACTCAAACCTCTTTCAACCTCTCTGGCCTTCCAAATAAAATCTTGGTACAAACACTAAAAATGCCAGTCAACTCAAAAGATAGACTGCCAAACTCAGAATACAAAGTATGAATTAATGTGTATTAAGTAGGGTTATGCCAAGAAATATCAGTTACTGACAAATTCATGTAAGGGCATTTAATAGTCCGGCTCTTAGCATTTCTTTTAAGTTTCTCACATTAATGAGGGCTGTTTACAGTACTGAAATTCTATCATTCAAGCATAAATGATTACATTGCAGAAGAAGAAAATCATTCACATGAGCAATAGCATCACTGCTATATTCTATAAAAGAGAAAAAATGGAAAAAAAAACTAATCATAATTACCAGAACCAGTATTCATAATAGGATACATGGAGGAGGGATTTTAGGAGGAAAAATGTACTTTTCCAGCAGGAATCATGTAATAGAAACATTGTATCAGCTCACACCACAAAATCTATGAAAAGGGCTCAATTTGAACACTGTGTGTGTTCATGAGCTTATGTTGCATCTGCTTATATCAATACATGGCGAATACCACTCTTTCACGTACATTTAATCATTCTAGGGAAGTATGGGAGAGAAAAAGCTCTTACTTATATATCACCTAATGCAACTTTTATTTGCAATTTAGGTTCTTTTAGTCAACCACTTTAAATACCAACACATACTTCTCTCTCCACCCTTCTATCCCAGATACCCCAAAGGAACTCAGGTAGTCTAATGTCTTTTGTCTGCTAAGACTCATGACTGAGATTGTTTAGTATCACCTCTACTAGAGCAAAGGTACACTTTCTACTGTACCTTCTTTCTCTTTAATAATTGAACAGAATAGTAATGCTTTCAAGTACATATCTCGATCTCTAGGTCATCAGGCTGCTGCTGTCTCTGCACGATGGCTAGTGTCCAGTAGCTAGGGTTTTGTTTGTTTGGTTTTTTTGTTTTGTTTTTAAGAATTCTGCTTATCAGCAGGGAAATCAAAAGGCTGTGCATTTGAGTTAGAGGTGGCGCTTCCTGTCTGCTCCATTCGATCTTGCTATATACTGTAACTGGCATGGTTTTGGTTACTTCCTTGTTTGTTGTAACTGTGGCAAGAAGAATGGTTTCTTTCTCCAGGAACCAGTCTGTCCCCAGGAGGAGATGTAGTAGAGAGGAACAGCTGATGAGGAGCCATTGAGGGGTCTCTGCAGACCAGTTCCATCATGGTAAGGATCACTCTCCCAATCCTTCACATGATCCTTAATGCTCTTAAATAAGACATAGAATAACTCAATGATGCTCAAGGCAAGAGACACCAAGGACACCACCAGCATGAAAATGATAAAGATGCGTTTCTCCATGGGCGAGAGAGGAAGCAGTCCACCTGATGTGGGCAAGGGTCTCGTTTGCAAGTGTAAACTGCACTCAGACTGAATGCATAGAGATACCACTGGATCAGCAGGAAGACCACCTCCAAGACAGACCTGAAGAAGATACTGATGGTGTAGGTTCTCAGGAAGCCCCCTTGCATTTTCACCTTATCATGTTCTTCAATGCCATACTTAAACTTCTTTATTTCAATTTCCTGCAAGTGCATCTCCACATTGACACCATCAGTTTGGGCAATTTTAAGTTCTTCCACCTGCTTGTTCAACTTCTCTTTTCGCATTGCACAGAAAACGTGTGCCAGGTACAAGAGTGTGGGCACTGAAACGAATATGATCTGCAGGACCCAGAAGCGCACATGAGGGATTGGGAAAGACTGGTCATAGCAGACGTTTTCACGGCCAGGCTGTCAAGTGTTACAATGAAAGGCAAACTGCTCATCATCCCAGGCCGACTCAGCTGCAGTCCCCAGGAGCAGCATTGGGAAAATGAAAAGGACTGAGAGCCACACCTTCCCTCCAGCTGTGGAATAGGCTTGAACCTTGTCCAGGAGTTGGCCTAAGGCACTCCAGTGGCTCATGTTGCCTTTTGTTGTTCTTAAAAGAAGTGAAGTAGGCACACCGAGTGATAGCACTCCTTGGAGGACGAAGTAAAATGAAAAAGTAAGTTCAAGCAGTCAAAAGTGTCTAAAGTTTAAAAGTCTGCTGCTGTCTGGTACCTTCCTCACTCTTTCTACCTAATGAAAAAAAATTGCTGACACCACATAAAAAATTTATGTTGACTCATTTTCATACGTGGTGACTAAGTAATCATAAACAAGGATGTACATGTGTCTATAATGGGACAAGTTACATAAATGGGAGAACAAAACAGACAAATCTAAGGGTCTCCTTCAATTCCAGAAGAAAGCAGTCTCCAAAAATAATGACTCAAAACGGAAACTGAATTAACAATTCATACTCACACACTGACTGATTCATCTTCAGAAGAATCAGGGCCAATACCTCCCAAATAGATAATGATATTTATTCAACCGTTACTTATTCAGAGCCTATAGGTGCTAGGTACTATACTTGGCACTGGTTCTTATTGGTGAATAAAATAGACAGAATTCCTGTACTTGTAGAATTCACAATCAACTGGAGAAAACATAATTAAAAGTGTAGTATTTTATTAAATCTAAGACAATTGATTATAAGATAAACCATTATTTTACTCACCGCTCAGAAAGGAATAAAGGCATTCAGTGTAAGATGCATCCCAATTTCAGAAATGTGAGGAAAAATGTGTATCTTAGAATCAAGAAAAAAGGCTAAGCGAGCAAGTGAATATACAATTGCAAATTTAAAAAAGCACCAAGAAGAAAACAAATAGAAGGAACTGATAGAGGATAAACCCTCCACAGAGGATAATGCCTTGAGGAAACTGGATAGAGTCAGCCAGGCAAAAGGTGAGAAAACTGTTGCATATGAAGGAAGCAGCATGTGCAAAGATTTTAGGTGGGGAAGAATTCACTGCACTCAAGGAACTAAAAGGCAGGCAAGTGAAGTTACCAGGTAGTGGGCAAAGGAGGAAGTAGCACAGCCTGAGACTGATGCCATAGGGAGGCTACCTCAGGCATCCACTTGGAAGCAGCAGAGAAGCCCAGGGACAGAAAGCAAGATTATACTGTGAATCTGGGGCAAGACTGAGGCCACGGGCAAAATTTTGAATGGCTGTTCAGGAGCTCTAGGGGACAGTGAAAAGGTTGGGGAAGACTGGATCAGACTGAGGGATGTACAGAGTAGTACAAGGATAGGTATTCTGTGCTAATGGATGGCCAGTGAGTTGTGGTGTTGACAAAAAGTAAAAGGATATGTCAAAAATGATGGGGCTGGTCCTGAGAGTCTCTGGAGAGGGGAACAGGCAAGCAATCCTGGTGCTGTGGTACGGATTGCTTTGGTGAATGAAGTGGCATTTTCCAAGGGTAGCTGCCAGCAAAGTTAACATGAAGTAGTAAGGTAAGAACAAAAAAAGGAGTTGTTGCTCCCTCATTATCTGGGAATTGGCAGTCAGGTCCTTGCCAACCGGGATCTCAATCTAAATATTTATTTATTGAATGTAGACCATCTATCTTCAGTTGAATCATCAGCACATGGAAGTTTTTTTGTTAAAACTAAATTACTGATACACTGTGTTCATTCTTGTGGGTTTCTTCTAGCATATTGTTATAATGCATAAAGAGTTTTTTTTTAAAAAAAAAATCTTCAGGAGGAGCAAAAGTGATAGCACTCACTAATCTGCTGAGGGGGGTAGAAAGCATGGTGCATAACTCAACCATGCCACTACTGAAGACCTGCTAGTCTTCATCCATTCCCTCCTGATAGCCCTTATTCCTTAATAAGAAAGGTCTCTAAGCAAAAGCATAGTGAAAGGTTTCTGCCTCTAATTCAGAGCATGCTAGACAAATAGGTCTTACCTTAAAAATGGGCCACAATTCATATTACATAGCAAAAAATAATTATTTTCAACAAAATCCTTTCAATACAGCAAATCATTTTAAAACAAATTTTATTTACTATATTAAAATTATATTCATAATGTTTAACATTTTAATTCTTCCTCTTCAAAAAAAAATCTTTAATTCCCAAAGATCAATATTCATTTCAAACTGGGAAAACTAAGAGAGAAAAATATTTCTTAAAATAAACATGATATAAGTTTGCCAACTAATAAGCAATCTTAAATATCATACAGCTAATCTGTTTCATGGTTTAATGGCTATTCCTCATGAGGTAAATTCAGTGAGAAAGATAAAACTTAAAATGAACCCTTAAAAAAAGGAAAGGTTAATAAAATTTACAATGTCTTAATCAGTCATCCAAGGTTGGTTACAACTGTTATCCAAAGAAAACAACTAAAGTCTCCCCAAATGCAAATTTTTAGCAAATAATCACATTATAAGGCTTTAAAGTACACAAAGTATGTTCTCAGTTGCTTAAATAACACATTTTAGCTAAACTGTCCTCTATTTCACAGATTCTGAAAGTAATCCTATTAAGCTAAAGTCACCAGGATCTATAGTTTATACATACTCCAAGGTTAATTGAAAATAAACCATTGGCAGCACAAGAGTATTGTATTTATTCTCATTAGTTTTTCAAATTCAAACAGTACTTAGTCTCTAGAAATTTCAAAGTGCCTTAGAAAATTGAGTTACTTCTTCAGAAATAAGTGGAGCAAAATAGTAAGTGAAGAAAAGAATCCCTAGAAATACCTCAGCATGATTTATAGACGGTATCTGACAAAACAAAAAACAATGTTGTGAAGGGAAAAAAGAAAAATCAGTAAATGTAATAATTCTAGTTAATTTAGCATAAAGTTATTAGAAATTTGCAAGAACTACATGAAGTTCTTAAATTTCCAAATATTTTGTTCTGAAAAAGTTCTTACTAAGTATATGAAAATACAGAGATCTGAAATTCAAGGGATGAAAATAACTGAGAATGAGTCATCTCAGCTAAACAATGGTTCACAGGAAAGTTAAAAACCTCTTGCTGAACATTATTTTAAAACTAGACAAGATATTTCCAATTTTCAAATATAAACATAGGACTTCCAGTTTCAGCTCCAACGCATAGAGTGCGTGGATACCACCACTCCTGTCCTTACAAGAAAAAACCCTAACAAATTAAAAATCAGCAACTTTTCTTAGACTAATCAGTGAACTGAGGTCACAGGGCAAATTGATCTGAAATCTAAAGAGACAGGCAAATACAGAGAATCACATCCAAAACCAGTTTACCTGGAGCAGGAAGCACTGGAGTCATATACTAGTCATATACTAGTAAGAAAATTTAAATGATAATTTTGACAAAGGCTAAGTGAGACTAGCTTGTGAATGAGAACTCCTAGAGACCCAATCTTAGGAGAGGAAAAGTAACCATCTCAAAATATGCCCAGACGTAAGAGTCAATAAAAATCTCCTTTTGGGTAGAGTGAAAGAGAAAGTAACCATTTTGAAATATGCTCAAGGGAAAACTAACAGTTTTGAAATAAGCTCAGAATGTTCTTCCTAATGAAGGCCAACACTCCAAGAGAAAATTTACCAGAGCCTTACGTGTCCTGGGAGAAAGAAAATTAGCCAACTACAGCCACTCCAGACTTCCTGTTTTACCTAACAGGAGGTGGCACATGGAGGGGAGAGGCACTAAGAAACACTTAGGAAGGTTGTAGCCAAAGACTCGGGCCCAACAAAAGATTGAGATTATAGGACACTTTCCCAGAAGGACCCATACCCTTCTACCATGTTAACAGGGCTGTAATACAGTAACAGTGGATTACAAGAGGAAGAGTTGCAAGACACAGACTACTTTAAAAAAAAGTTCTTAGGGAAACTCAAAGACAACAGGGTAGGAAAAATAAACAAAATAACAAAGACATGAGAGGAAACTGAAGCCTCAGGCACCTATACCTACAACAAACATTAAACATGGCCTAGCTCCTAGCCAGATTAACATAAAACCTTACCCTAAAGGCCTGTTTAGGTCAGTTCCTAGTACCCAATACATCGTATCCAGCTTTAAAAAAAAATTATAAGGCATGCTAATAGGCAAGAAAAAAATACATTCTGAACAAAGTAATCATCAGAATCAAACTCAGATATAGTACAGACCTGGTATTATCAGATAGGGAATTCAAAACAACTGTGATAAATGTTAAGGGATCTAATTGTAAAAGCAGACAACAGATAGGCAATGTAAGCACATACAACTCTAAGGAAGAATTTTAAAAAATGCTAGAAATCAAAATCGCTGTTAACAAAAGTGAAGAATGCCTTTAATGGACTCAGCAGTAGACTGGACATAGCCGAGGAAAGAATTGGTGAGCTTAAAATATGTCAATACAAATTTCGCAAACTAAAATGCAAAGAGAAAAAACAATTTAAAAAGCAGAACAGAATATCCAAGAATTATGGGAAGCTTACAAAAGGTATAACACATGTATAATTGGAATACCAGGAGAAAAATGAGACAAAGGAGAAGAAATATTTGAAAGAATGGCAGAGAATCTTTCGAAATTAATGGCACCAAATTACACAACCTGAAAGCTCAGAGAACACCAAGCAGAATAAATACCAAAAGATTTACACCTAAGCACATCATGTTCAAACTACAGAAAACCAAACACAAAGAGAAAATCGTGAAAGAAGCCACAGGTGATATCAAAGTCCCATCATTCTTTTTTTCTTTTTTTTAGGTGGAAGAAATTTTTATTCGTATTTTATAAGAACACAAAAGCTAAAAGACATTAAATGACTTGTTAAAAGTCCAACATTAAAACACAGTGTGTGTTGCTAACATCTACATCCTTAGTTACTCTGCTAGAGAACCTCATCCATGCCAAAGTTCCCATAAGTTAGTGGAGAAATGTGAAAATCAGGAATAACTGAGTTCTCCCATGAAGTTAATTCTGTTTTTTCATTTATTTACTTATTTAGAAGTATCTACCTATCTTTAGTGATAAAAAAGTCCTTTCTTTTATGAAATGATGGTGGTATTAGATAGCAGGTAGACTGGCTTTGGACTTTCGGCAATATGAAAAGTTGGTAAGTCTCAGTCTTTGGAAGTGTTACTGGTTCATGAAACTGCAATCCCATCATCATTCTTTACAGTTCTAGAAAAAATAATTCTATGCTTTGTACGGAACCAGAAAAAACCTCGTATAGTCAAAGCAATCTTAAGTAAAAAGAATAAACTGGGAGGCATCAGTCTACCAGACTTCAAGCTGTACTACAGGCTATAACAACTAAAACAGCATGGTACTGGCAGAAGAACAGAGACATAGACCTCTGGAACAGGACTAAGAATCCAGAGGTGAAACCATCTGCATATGGGAATCTAATCTTTGACAAAGCAGACAAAAATATACACTGGGGAAAAGAATCTCTTTTCAATAAATGGTGCTGGGAAAACTGGATAGCTACATGTAGAAGAATGAAACTGGATCCCCACCTCTCACCTCTCACAAAAACCAATTCAAGATGGATATCAGACTTAAACCTAAGGCACGAAACCTTAAGAATTCTAAAAGAAGATGTTGGGAAGACCCTTTCGGACATTGGCCTAGGCAAGGAATTCTTGAAGAAGACCCCCAAAGCAATCACTGCAGCAACAAAAATAAATAAATGGGATCTGATCAAATTAAAAAGCTTTTGCATGGCCAAGGAAACCATCATTAGAGTGAATAGACAGCCTACAGAATGGGAGAAAATATTTTGCTCTCTACACATCCGAAAAAGGGCTGATAACTAGAATCTATCTAGAACTTAAAAAAATCAACAAGAAAAAAATCAAACAACCCCATCAACAAATGGGCTAAGGAAATGAACAGAAACTTTTCAAAAGAAGACAGAATAATGGCCAGCAAACATATAAAAAAATGCTTGACATCTCTAATCATCAGAGAAATGCAAATCAAAACCACAATGAGATATCACCTAACCCTAGTGAGACTGGCGTCTATCAAAAAATCCTAAAACAACAAATGCTGATGAGCATGTGGAGAGATGGGAACACTCTTACACTGCTTGTGGGACTGCAAATTAGTGCAACCTCTGTGGAAAAGAATTTGGAGATACCTCAAAGAGCTAAAAATAGAAATACTATTCGATCCAGCAATAGCACTATTAGGCATCTACCCAAAAGAGGAAAAGATATGCTATAATAGAGACACCTGCACCCAAATTTTTACGGCAGCACAATCCACTATTGCAAGGATGTGGAAACAACCCAAGTACCCACCAATTCATGAGTGGATTATTAAAATTTGGTATATGTATACAATGGAATATTACTCAATTATGAGAAACGACAGTGATCTAGCACCTCTTATATTTTCCTGGATTGAACTTGAGCCCATTATCTGAAGTGAGGTATCACAAGGTTGGAAGAATGGGCTCCACTTGTACTCGCCATCAAATTGGTACTAACTGATGAACACCAGGGTGCTCGCACGGCAGTAATATTCTCCAGGGATTAGTTGGGGGGGGGGCTAAACCCACAACTAAAGGACAAAAGGACCATTGTAGAGGGGAAGAGCATGCCTCTAACCCTTGCTTGGGTGAGGCAAAGACATAAAA
>RJWJ010013968.1:0-27686 GCA_004363605.1 Indri indri | reverse complement strand
CTGTTACCAGTAGACCTGTCCTTTAAAAATGTTTAAAAGAGTTCTTCAGACAGAAGGGAAATGATAGAGGTAAGAAACTAGGATCTATACAAAGAAAGGAAGAGCATCAGAGAAGGAATAAATGAAGTTAAAATAAAATCTATTTTTCCTATTCTTAGATGATAGATAACTGTTAAAAGTAATAATTGTAACAATTTAGTCACTGATTATAGCATACAGATTAATGAAATGAATAATAGCAATGTTACAAGGGATGGGAGGGAAAAATTGAAAAATTCTAGTAAAAGGTACCTGTACCACCCATGAAGCAGCATGGAGTTATCTGAAGTGGACTTAGATAAACTGTAAATGTACATTGCAAATTCTGGGGCAACTAAAAACACTTTTTTAAAATAAGTATAATGGACATTCTAAAACAGGAGAGAAAATGGAATCATATAAAATGGTCAGTTAAAACCAGAGAAGGCAGAAAAAGAGGGGAGTATTTATAAAAAAAAAAAATACAACAAATAAAAAAGAAAAACAATTAGAAACATGGCTCCTATTAATCCAATTACATTACTAATCACTTTAAGTGGAAATAGCCTAAGAAACCAATTAAAAGAGACTATCGAAGTGGATTTAAAAAAAAATTTTTTTTTTAAAGAGATAGGGTCTCACTCTGTTGCCCAGGCTGAATTGCAGTGGTGTGATGACAGGTCACTGAAGCCTCGAACTCTTGGGCTCAAGTGATCCTCCCACTTCAGCATCCTGAGTAGCTGGGGCTACAGGTGTGCAGCACCATGCCCAGCTAATTTTTAAATTTTTTGTAGAGATGGGGTCTTGCTTTGTTGCCCAGGTTGGTCTTGTACTCCTGGCCTAAAGTGATCCTCCCACCTCAGTCTCTCAAAGTGCTGGGATTACTGGCATGAGTCACCATGCCTGGCTTAAAAAAAAATCACTTTAACTATAAAGACACAGATAGGTTAAAAGGAAAGGGATGGAGAAGGATATACCACATTAACACTAGTCAAAAGGAAGCTCGAGTGGCTATATTAATTTTAGACAAAGCAGATTTCAGAACAAGATAAATCATGAGGGATAAAGAGGGGCATTACAAAATGATAAATTCTCCAAGAAGACCTAACAATCCTTAATATGTATGCACCAAACTAGAGAGCATTAAAATACATGATGAAAAATACTGGTACAACTGCAAAGAGAAATAAACAAACCAACTATTATAGTTGGGGAATTCAATACTCTCTTTCAGTAACTGACAGATACAGCAGGCAAAAAAATGAGTATGGATATCAGTGAACTGAACATCGCCACCAATCAACTGGATCTACTTGACAGTTATGTAATAGTTCATCCAACAAGAGCAGAATACACATTCTTCTCAACCTCACATGAAACAATCACCAACATAGGCCACATTCTGGGCCATAAAACACACCTTAACAAGTTGAAAAGAATGAAAATCATATTAAGCATGCTCTCACACCACAATGGAATTAGAAATCAATAACAAAAAGATAGCAGGAAAATCCCAAAGTATTTAATCTAGAGATTAAACAACAAAGTTCTAAATAACACACGAGTCAAAGAAAAAGTCTCAAATTTTTAAATATTTTGAACTAAAGAAAAATGCAAGTCAAAATTTGTGTGATGTAGTAAAAGCTGTGCTTATAGAAGAGTTTATAGCATTGTATGCATATATTAGAAAACAGACCTAAAATCAATAACCTAAGCTCCACCTTAGGAAACAAGAGAAAGAAGGGCAATTTATGCCTAAAGCAAAGAGAAGAAAAAAAGTTTAAAAATTACAGCAGCAATCAGTGAATTGGAAACAGAAAATCAATAGTGAAAATAAAAGCTGCTTCTTTGAAAAGCCTAATAAAGTTGATAAACCTATAGCCAGGTTAACCAAGAAAAACAAAGAACATAAATGATTAACATCAGATATGAACAAAGGGTTACAACTGCCAAATCACATGGACAATAAAAGGAAAATAAAGGAATATTATGAATAAATCTATACCTAAAAGTTGACAAGTCAGATCAAATGGACCAATTCCTTGAAAGATATAAACTAGCAAAATTTAGACAAGAAATAATTTGAATAGGCCTGTATCTATGAAAATGGACCAAGAATTACCAATCTTCCAAAAAAGAAAGCCCTATACTCAAATGGTTTCACTGGTGAATTCTACCAAACACTTAAGGATGAAATTATACCAACTCTCTACAATCTCTTCCAGAAGACAGAGGCAGAGGAAATACTTCCTAACTCATTCTATGAGGTCGGTACCACCCTAATACTAAAACAAGATAAATCCATTTTTCAAAAGGCAAACTACACCAATATCTCTAATGAAAATAGATGCAAAAATTTTCAACAACTATTAGCAAATCAAATCCACCAATGTATGAAAAGAACTATACACAAGGTATGCAAGGCTGGTTCAACATTCTAAAATCAATCCATGTAATACACCACCACCAGGCTAAAGTAGAAATATCACACAGTCATATCAATTGATATAGAAAAGCATTTGACAAAATACAATATCCATGCACAAAAAACGAAACTCTCAGTAATCTAGGAATAAAGAGGAACTTACTCAACTTGACAAAGAACATCTACAAAAAACCTACTGCTAACATTATACTTACTTAATGGTGAGAAACTGCATGTTTTCCCCCTAAGATCTAGAATAAGACAAGGATGTCCCCTCTCATCACTCACGTTCAGTATTGTACTGGAAGTCATAACTAATACAATAAGACAAGAAAAGGATGGCTGGGCGTGGTGGCTCACGCCTGTAATCCTAGCACTTTGGGAGACAGAGGTGGGAGGATCACTTGAGGCCAGGAATTCAAGATCAGCCTGAGCAACACAGCAAGACCCTCGTCTCCACAAAAAATAGAAAAATCAGCCAGGTATGATGGCACATGTCTATGGTCCCAGCTACTCAGGAGGCTGAGGCAAAAGGATCGCTTGAGCCCAGGAGTTTGAGGTTGTTGTGAGCTAGGCTGATGCCATGGCACTCCTAGCCCAGGCAACAGAGTGAGACTCTGTCTCAAAACAAAGAAAATTACTTAAGAAAAGATTGTGCTGAAATAATCAATTAATACTGAAATTACTCCCAGTTTCTTACAATCTTTATTAAAAACCCCAAGCCTCTCTATAATTTTTTTCAATGCTAGAAATTTTGCACACAAAATGCAAGAACTCTTATCTTATTTTTATGAGGAGGAAAGTAATGAGGAATTAAATAATATAAGTACTGCCATATATTCAATCTCATTGTTGACTTATCTCTTTAATTTTTGTTTTGAAAATTCAATTCACATGTAAAACCTAAAACTAAAAAGTAAAGAAAAAGGTTTTATTTAATGTGGAAAAAAACCTAAAATGATAAAAGTTTGTTTTAGATGGCAGCCATTTGCCCAAGGCAAATATATGCCCCAAATAAATATAAATAATCTGTTAAATTGCTGATGGCTCATTGACTTTTCCTCAAGTATCTTCGTAAAATAGTTTGATTAAAAAAAAAATAACCACCAAATCCTCATTCAGCAATTTGATGCAAAAACAAAATTAATCTGAAAAAGAAACAAGGAATCACTAATTCAAAATGTATAATGCTTGCTAAAAACGAAGCCTTGTAGCAAAAGATAAACTGTCGCAGTTAAGTAATAACAAACAGCCAAAAATGCCTTTTAATAGGAGAAAATATGGGTAATTCCTGACTAGTGAATATTTAGTCTAGTCTACTCTTTCTAATACTCTCAATCTCTCAACTTGCAAAAGAGAAAAATGGCACAATCCAGATTTTCTCTACCCTCTTTTTAACCTCTTGCAATCTGGCATTCAATGTACCATTTTACTTATCACAACAGTCCCCAACCTTTTTGGCACCAGGGACCGCTTCATGGAAGACAATTTTTCCATGGACGGGGGGAAGAGGGGGTTCAGGATGACTGAAGTGCATTACATTTATTGTGCAGTCAAACCTCTCTGCTAAGGATAATCCATATTTGCAGCCACTCCCCAGCGCTAGCATCACCACCTCAGCTCCGCCTCAGATCATCCGGCATTAGATTCTCATAAGGAGTGCAACCTAGATCCCTCGTGAGTGCAGTTTACCGTAGGGTTCAAGCTCCTATGAGAATCTAATGCTGCCGCTGATGTGACAGGAGGCAGAGCTTATGCAATGATGTGAGGGATGGGGAGCAGTTGTAAATACAGATGAAGCTTCGCTTGCTGGCCTGCAGCTCACCTGCTGTGCGGCCCAGTTCCTAACAGCATGGTACTGGTCCCTGACCCAGGGGTTAGGGATCACAGACTTATCAAATGGCATTGTTAAAGGAAATGAATTTGCTCACCCCTCAATTCTTAACATCATGGATCTTTTTATGGATTTCTACACTATTAGTAAATGTCATCTTTAAAAATCTTGTTCCCTTGCTTGTAAGAGGTCTGCCTACCTCCTTTCAGTCTCACAATTTTAAACATCCCCTTCACGCTGCTCTGTACTACCTCTTGAAAGGCACAGCTCCATCTCATGCTCAAGTTAGCTATTTCCGGAGTCAAAGCCTAGTTCTACCACTTATTAGCCACACGATCTTGGCCCTATTATACATCCCCTCTGTGCCTTAGTCTACTCATCTGTAAAATGGGGATAAGAGTAGAGTTGTTGTGGGGATTAAGACATCTAATAGAGTGTCTAGCATATGGTAGATACTCAATACGTGGTATTTATTAGTATCAGATTTTATATTCTGCTGCCATTTTTATTCTTTATCATTAAAGCTAAACTCATTATTTCTCCCCCCCACACTAACATAGCCTTTATAAGTTTTCCAGTCAGATAAATGATTACCAATGCTTTTCCACTTTACCACATTCAAATCCTTGAGATCATCTTCCATCCCTCTGCAGGGACTGAGTCACTGATACTCTGCAACAACTCTTTACTGCATCCTTCATTTTCAGTTCTCTAGTTTAAGTCAACATTATTAGTTAACACTTACAGACTATACCCCAATAGTGGATTGTTTGTACAATTCACTACCTCAAAAGCATATGTCATCTACTACTTCAAAACAAACAAAAACGTCTCATAAATCAACCACAGCCACAGGAAAGGAACTACATGAATCAGCACTTCCTGTCCTAGGCTCAATGAGCATTGCGTTCCAACCTCCATCAGGCTGTATAACCTCTTTCTCCAAGTTCTAATCTCCCCTATTTCAACCCCATTCAATTCTCTCTACCTTATTGTGAGCATGACCTTTTTAGGCTTCTGCTAAGAAAAGCATGTGGTAAAATATGCCTCCCCTCTCACAGGAACTTCAAAACAGACATGCAAATAAAGAGATAATCAACAATGCATATCTGCAGGGTAAAGGTCCAAACCAGAACATCTTTCAAATGTTGAGTAGTCATAAGGAATCATAAAAAGAAGCTTGACAGTCTTTGCTAAGAGTTTTCATATACATGCCAATGTGTATATATAACAATAAACGGAAGTTGTCAAAAAAAGAGTACGAGCTGTATTTTTCTTTTTTAATTTGGCAGCATTCATTTCAGTAAATTAAAAAGTACGGGCTTTGGCCTGGATTAGCCCAACATCATATTGCATTCACAAAAGACAAGATATATCTGTTTATAAACATGACCTCTAAATTATTGCAACAGTACTCAGATTAAAACAATGACTTTGAAAATTCCTCAAATACATAATATGCTAAGAATTATTTAATTATATATATACCCACAACCAACCTTTTCAAAAAGATACCCAATTTGTGCATAAATAATCACTCAGACCTGATTTACACATTTTTATAAGCAGTTCACTAAATTTTTAAAGGTACGCAAAATATATTGGCATGATTTTTTTTAAACATATAGTGAGTACAACAGGGAGAATTATATACATTTTTAACTATGAGTTTTCATAGTAATCCATTTGTTTGATCCTAAAGCATAAATCTCACCAGAAGCGTCAAATTCTCTATTTTTGGATATTGAGGAATAGATTTGAAGGTCTGATTTTAGCTGAGAAAAAGATATACTATAACAAGTCTAATGACTAAACAGCTGCAGATTCTAAAAAGAGTTTTATATTACTCTGAGATAGGCACTAATTTATGCTTTAAATTTCCTATCCAGTGATTTTTTTTTTTTAGATGCAAGAAAGGAGAAAGTAGCAATACTTGGAGAGCTGGTCTGAGACCCTCATTTAGTGAAGGGCAGCAAAAAGAAAAAATGTTTAGATGTAATCTCATTTGTAGCAACTGCACAGGTTTTTGGTTTTTTTTTTTTTTTTTTTTAAGTATCTATTTTTCTATCTCTTCAGACAGACTGTGAGCCATACAAGGGCAAGAAAACTATGGTTTATTCATCCTTGTAACTCCAAGTGCTCTACATACATATAGCCACCAGGAATCAGAGTTCACATTTAGAGTGGGTTTCCCAAAAGCAGAGACGCCCATTCTCATCCACTTTCACTCTGGGCCCATCTTGCTGGCATTAACAGTGTATGTTATTAGAACCAGGTATGCGCAACAACCATATTTTAACAAATGAGTAAATAGAAAGATTAAAACAATATATGTGACTAATAAACTTTATTTTTACATAATAGCAGAAGGAAAACTTAAAGTCAAAAGAAAGTATAGGGAAAAGGATCAAAGGTCAAAGTATGACAAAGACTGGGAGAAAATATTTAGACTATTTACATGATATATTATGTATCGGATATATGTATGTGCATAACATATGTATGCATATATGTATATATGTGAGATATGTATATGTTTCAGAAATCCTTGGGTTTTAAAACCCAAGATTAGGATTAAGAACTGAAGCTTCCATTTGCTATGCTGTATAAGCAGAGCCGTAGTATAAAAGGAGGGATTATGTTCATAAAGCAGTCAAATTTAACTTGGAAACTAACAGCCTATTTCCCCCATGTAATATCTACCCAGGAATTTTTTTTTTAAGCTTCAGAAATATAATTAAAGGCAACTCATCAAAAGCATAGAATTTCATTATGGAGTTTTCCATTTAATTTCAAACTGCAGTAATATTTCTTAACGAGGTATTCAAGGTACTAAATTTATTTTTATTCCATTTAATTTATTGTTTTAAATTCTTAATCATCCTTAATCAAGAACCAATAGTATTCAAACCATTTTAAAGGATTTACGGGCAAAGAGATCTTCAGATAACTATTATCAACATAAAATAATTTAAATATCCAATTTCAAGAATAGAAAAGCCATTGTATTAAAGAGATTTGTGATCTAAAACACGAAAATATTAACTGTCATGAAGCTTTAAATCCAAAAGGTAAGCAGTATTTTATACAATAGAAAAGGGAAAGCAAACATAAAAATATCATCTTTATTTACCTATCTATATACACACACACACATCCACATATACACACATATATTACTATTGATAGATGATAAATAAATTCAAGAATTTAAATGTTTTGTGTTAAATTGCTAAGCTCATCTCAGAGATAAATAATATCACTATGAAAAGCACAAAAAAACCCCCTTAAAACCTTGGTCTTAACAAATCATACGCAAAATAATGAGGCAAAATATTATACCAGACTAGGTATGCCATAATAGAAAAATATTTAACCTAATGTTTGAAATGGTTAACAGTTTCAACACTTGTCTTTCTTAAAGTTAGCCTCCAAGTAAAACATGCTCAACAATGAACGGCAGCTATGGAAACTTCAGATAACTTCCCTGAATAATTTGTGATTATTACCATAGTCAAATAATCTATAATAAGATTTCATGGCTGTTCAAGGGTGATCAACTACAGCCAGTAATCATAATCATGCACCACTATCCCAAGCCCTAGTTGATAACCAAACACCTATCCACTACCCTTCAGAATCTGGATTCAAATCCATCCAGCAATCTAAGTTACTGGGTCTACATGAAAAATACTGAAAAAACTCCTTGCTTATAAGTACTTAAACATAAATTTGTCACTACCTAGCTTTCTTCTTCCCATTCTACCACTTTTTCTCTTTTCTCATTAAACAGCTTTTCACTTACACAGTCATGTATCACTTAACAACGGGATATGTTCTGAGAAATGTATCATTAGGCAATTTTGTCATTGTGCAAAAATCATAGAGTATACTTTCACAAACCTAGATAGTATAGCCTATTATACACCTAGGCCATAAATCTGTACAGCATGTTACCATACTGAATACTGCAGGCAACCGTAACACAATGGTATTTGTGTGTCTAAATGTATCTAAACACAGAAAAGGTACAAGAAAAATGCCATATTATGATCCTATGGGACCACCAGTGTATATGCTGCCTGTTGTTGACCTCAACGTCATTATGAGGTGCATGGCACAGGTTGTTTGAAAAAAATAGCATGTGATTGCCAAGAGCTAAGGACTACTTAACCATGCAAGCTTATCCAAAAGTAGTTTCTTTCTTCTGAGTTGACACATTAATTCTATTTCATTAAGCATCATCATCATAACCAGACAGTTTTAATTACATGTTGAGCATCCCTAATTCAAAAATCTGAAATCCGAAATGCTCCAAAATCCAAAGCTTTTTGAGCGCCAACACAATGCCACAAGTGGAAAATTCCACATGTAAGTACTTAACACAAGCTTTGTTTTATACACAAAATTATTAAAAACATTGTATAAAATTACCTTTAGGCTATATCTATAAGGTGTACATGAAACAAATGAATTCTGTGTTTAGACTTGGGTCACATATTTGGAATATGCAAATATTTCAAAATCCAAAAAATTCCGAAATCTAAAACACTTCTGGTCTTAAGCATTTTAGATAAGAGATACTCAACCTGTATATGCCCACATGCACAGAACACTGCACTACTTTTGAAACACAGTTAAACATATACAGATATTTTCTTCTTAAAAATCATGTACTTGCCTTGTGTCTGCATTTAAGTACAACTCCATAGGCTCCTATAATAAAAAGAAGTAAACAGTCAAGGGCATGTACACCAACTACAGCTCTTGAAGAAATCAAAGTTCTGCTATATTTACATTATCAGTATATGTTATAATAATCATTCCTGAAATGACAATATTCTATGGTGATAATGCAATAGTGAGCCACATACAAAATAGAGCATGGATATTATACATTTTTTTATAAATCAAGAGTATAGACAAATTATTTCCCCCAACAAATATTTTTAATGTTTTTCTTGTTAAAATCTCACTCGAGACATTTTTTAATTTAGGCTACACATTTGTGGAGATAAGATTTGGTCATAAGAACTTTGAGAATAAATGAAAATTAACTCAAAAGATTCTAGGGAACTTAAAACTTAAGAGCTAATGATATCCCAATAGTAAGCTCAACCGCAGAGCCTATCAAATATGCTATCTGTCCTAGGGGACATTTAAATCTTCCTCTAGGATCTAGAATGTCTCTCCTGACTGGCAAATAGTATAGGCCTCAGCATTCCAAGTATTAACTAGTAGGAGTTGCTACCTTTTCGCCGTAAATAAAGACTCAGTTTAAGGGCACAGGCCACAAGCACTCCCAATGTCGTTGGTGTATTTCAATGAGATTCATCACTACCTCTTGGGTTATTTATCCTATTATCTAGGTGATAAACTACTTCCTTAGAGGCAGAACACAGAGTTGACAGTAAGATAGACACCCAAGAAACTGAAGTTAAAGTTATAGTGCAAAAAATTTAATTAAGAGAATCAAAACATAACGTATGGTAACTGAGCTTTATAGAAATGTTAAGAACATTGACATTAGCAGATAGGCAAAGCCTGCAAGCATCTACAAGAAGGGGACTTCAGGGAGACAAAACTGGGAAATGTATTCCCAACAGTCTTGAGGACTCTAGTGAGTCTCCCTTGCTTTGGTGGAGAATGGATCAATCTCATTAGGATGGAATCAGCCATTATAACCATCTAACTGAACTCCACAATCATCCAATCCCCATTTAACTGCCAGTGCCGGTTTTTCGATAGGGTAAAAATGCACTGCATAGGCTACAGGAATGCAGCGTTTGCTTGACAGACTTTTATATACTAAAATATGTATGCATTTCTTAGCCAAAAAAATCTGAGGTAGTTTACAAAGAAAAAAAAAATGTACCAATGATAGTTCTGATTACAACTTAAACTAACATAGTCTGATATATATGAGACTCTGGTAATACTGAGCCAATCCCTGAGAAAATGATCATCTATGAGTATACTGAGGAAAACAAGGTTATGATCCAGAAAAACTTAGGCCCTGGAACATTCCAACCTTGTTAGACCCTATGAGCCGACCTTCTCCAGTCAGCAGCTTTACTGCCTGATTCTCTAATTGCAATACTTTTAAAAAATAAATTTAAAAGGCAGCTATTACAGAATAGTAGGCAAGAAATTATGAATTTTTATACAATGAAGAAATGGAAAAGGAGTTTGCTAGTGAAGGAAGAAAGACCCATTCTTTTTATATGGTTTCAACTTTAGACCTTGAAATAAGCACCCAATGATTAAACTCTCCATTTTAATTATTTTTATTTATTATTTACAAACTTAATATTAAAATCTTAAACAGCTTTGCTGTTCACATAGGTAAATATTTAAAACTGCTTTAGAAATTCAAAATTTATTTGAAAATTCTGAAATATGAAATTTTTGTAACATTTGCTTTAAAGATATAAATGCTAAGAAACCGTAATTATAATCATTTATCCCTGTTAACAGAATCATTTACCAAAATTACTAAAAAGTTAATTTTAAGTCAGGAGTAAAAATTACTAAGCAGGAAAAATCAGGAAGAAATGACAATTTTTCTACAAGTCAGCTTATGAAAAATGAATTATCATATTTTATCAAATCAATTACATCATTGGTTGTAAGCATTATTTTACATACTACTAGGAAAGAAAAAGTGCTGCCAATTAAACCATGACCTGCTAATGATTATAAGATACATCCTGAGTTTCAGAAATGTTAAAATGTGACCAAATTGCGTATCTTGGAATTTATAAAATGTGGCTTGTTGTTTACAAAGAAATAGAAATTATTTATTCATTTACTTACCATATATTAAGTAAAATTTAACATATTCAAATAAATTTTAAGTTATTCAAAATAAGCCAGAAAGAAAAATAAAATGTAATCAAGAAAAAAAAAAGTAGACTAAAGAAACCGTGATTCCTAATAAAAAGAATGAAATGAAGGCAGTATTAAGAAATCCTTGATTTATTAAATTTTAAAGGGTTTTTTAAATGTTATTAATTTTTTATTGAAAAGTAAGATCCAAATAGTTTCAGGGTAATTTTTAGTATTTTACTCTTAGACACACATCTGAATTGATATATGTTAAATTAACAGAATCTGAATTAGTAACTTTTTTTTGTAGTAGGTACAAATGTACATTGCTCAAAAATTCAAGGAATGAAGAAATTCCAACTTACCTTCACCTACAACCCCAAGGATCTCAAATTTATTCATCACATTACCAATGTTAGGAATCTTCATGAAGACAAACTCCTCTTTTGATGCAAGCCACAGAACATGGCACCAAAAAAGGGACTTCTGAGAAAGTTGTGCAGTAAGTAGAACAAAAAATGTCCGAAGGAAGAAATTCTCACTGTTTGGCAGGAACTTTCACATATTTGTTCTAATAGTGAAGTATTAAATGACTCCCTGAAAGAACAAACACAATTAAAAGCCATAAGTTTTATACTACAATACTCTAATAACCTATCTTACATTTCTGTATAGCTCTTTAAAGTCCATGTTAATGTTTTATATGCTATTAATAAAAAAAAAATAGGAGGGAAAAATCCAAAACGGAATGAATGCAAACAAACAAATGAACCCCACTGTATTTGAAATGAATACCATAACCACATTGAAGGGGACCAGGGCAAAGGAGTTAACCACGGGTTTTGAAAATAGTATTTTAACTACCTACTCTCTATAAGCTAAAAACAAAAAGAAATATAAACAAATATTATACTCAGATATTTACTTTTACACAGTGATATGAAACTTCTTTATGTATATCCTAAGATTGAGCAAATAAGTAAATACATTGTGAATAATGAGACCTTGGTTTCTTACTCTCATAAAAGGGAGTTACAAATACAAAAAGAGGGAAGACTTGGAGTTAACAATTTTAGCTCCGTTTTTAATATACAGAGCTGTAGCAATAGATATAAATGTGTGTGTAAATACATACACTCACATACATATACTCCCTAGCTCTGTTGCTGAGAAGGTCTAGAAGCAATGACATCCCAATAGCCATAAGCACACTGGTGCTTCAATAAAAGAAACCAGGGTTCATTGGAGAAATAGCTGATTCCAAGGCTAGAGCAGGAAGAGTAAGGAACCTAGGATATATCTTTGTGGTGCCAGAAAGTAAGGAAATGCTCAAAGAATGATAGGGGTACATCAAAAGGCACAGGAGTCAGCCTGAAGTGACTCCCAGTGGATTAATGGAGAATATTTGAGTAAAAAATAAGGATAGTAACAGATTATAACCCCAGAATAAAAAAACAAAAACAAAAAAAGGAAGAGTCCTTATTGACATAAATAAATAAATGGGGAAGAAGGAAAAGCTCTTTTGTAGAGTACAATTCCAAATAATAAACATAGTGAGGGAATTAGAAAATCACCATTTGGCAATCATACTTTAGTAATAATTATCTCAGGCAAGTATCATCTATATATATGCTAAGACTAGTGGTTGAAAATTTGATGGAAAACAGGATATTATTAGTCTCAAAGTATCTCCCCACAAGATACCTATTAATTACAAAAGGAAAAATAGTAATTTTATAGTGAAGAATCCTGCCAGACACCACCTTAATTAAATGATCAAAGTTAACATCATTAATAAGGGGGCAAACCAACATCACCACTTCTGTGGCATTCCTGCCAGAAATGTAAAACCTAAATCTAACTACAAGAACAACAGACAAGCCCAAGCCAAGGGATATTCTACTAAATAACTGGCCTGTATTCTTTAAAAATGTCAAGGTCATGAAAGGCAGAAAGGACTGAGTAACTGTTCCAGATTAAAGAAGATTAAGAGACATGATAACTAAATACAATGCATGATCTGAGACTGGATCCTGGACAAAATTTTTTTTTTTATTTTTGCTATAAAGGACAATTGATAAAATTGAAATGTGTACAGATTATAGTATTATTATCAATGATAATTTTCTGATTCTGTTAACAGTACTGTGGTTATATAAAAGCAATGCTCTTGTTTTTAAGAAACAGCACCAAAGTTTTTAGAGATAAAGGGGCATCATGTCTGCAACTTAAACCATTCAGAAAAAATTACATATGTGTGTATGGGGGAGGAGAAAGAGAGAGAATGATAAAGCAAATATGGTAAAATATTAACATTTGGGGAATCCGGGTCAAGGGTATAGGAAATTCTTTGTACTATTCTTACAACTTTTCTCTAAATCTGAAATATTTTCAAAATAAGTTCCTTTGTTTCAAAAAACCTAGCCTATCTCTAAGAAGAGTAACAGTGATATCAACACAAAATATTGGTTTAAAAGGAAGAAATAAATCTAAAGAAGACATTTTTTGTTCCCTATAAAATTTGAAACTTTTGAGAAACAGGAGTACCCCGTGTGATGTGGCTAAGTACTATCAAGAAGCAGTGCCCTTTTGTATACTGATGGTAGGAATGTAGTAAACTGGTACAAGCTTTCTAAAGAGCTCTAAAGAACATTATGTCCATAATGAAATGATTTTAAAATGTTCATACCCTGATAAAGGTATCTGACAAAAACCTACAACAAATATCATTCTTAAATGTGAAATATTAGACATAGTCCCTTTAAAACTTAAGAACATGAAAAGGAGTTCTATTATTTACTCCTATTAACATTATTACTAAACATCCTGGTGGGTTTTAGCCAGGCCAGTAAAATAAAAAATAAATGAATAAATGTATAGGATTGGAAAGAGGGAAGCAAAACAGAACTTGCAGATGGTATTGTCTACATAGAAAATTCAAAGGAATTCACAAACACTATTAGAATTGTAAGTGTTCAGCAAAGTAGTTGAACATAAGCTTAACAAGCAAATATCAACTACATTTGCAAACACCAGTAAGAAACAGAAAATGTAATTTTTTAAAATCACATTTATAATAATAACAAAAAAGGTACTTAGGATTTAACAAAAGATATTCAAGACCTCTACTCAAATATATATAATATATATAACTTTACTCAAAGGCATTAAAGAAGACCTAAATAGAGTTATCCAAATTTTAAGGCTAGGAAGACTCAACAGTATAAAGATGTCAATTCTGTCCATATTGATAGTCAATGCAATTCCAATCAAAATCCCAACAGGGTTTTCTGAAGAATTAAGACAAGCTGATTTTAAGATACATATGGAAGAGCAGCGTTCCAAGTACTAGCAATGCCATCCTACTATAAGAATGAGGAGAAAAGAATAGGAAAAAGAAAGGAATGATATGAAAAGTAAGAAGGCCTGGCCTTAAGGGTAGGATCTGGCAGGGATGTCCTACCGAATATATTGAGGATTATAATAGAGCTATGGAAACTAAGACAGGGTGATTTTGGCATGGAGATAGACAAATGAGCCAGTGTAACAGATGTGAGAGCCCAGAATAGACCACATTTCAATATCCCTACAGCTTCCTACAGTTCTGACAGAAGTCGGAATAACTCTTTAGGATAAGTCAGATCATGGCTTTTCTCACTTAAAACCCTCCAATGGCCTCCCATATCATTAAGAGTGAAAGCCCAAATCCACATGAGCCACAGGCCTTGACCTCCCCTCCTCTGATAACATCTCCTATTAGTCTCTCCCTTGGCTCACTTCACTCCAGCCACGCTGACCTCCTTTCACTATACTTACTTTAGAAAACTTGAGTTCAATGGAATCACAAATTTTTAAAGGATTACTGTGACATTTAGAGAAATACGACGTCACAATTTGAGAAGAAATATTTATTCTATTCATTCATTAATAAAATAATTACTGACCACCTCTCATGTTTCAGGGAATGGGTAAATAAGACACACAAGACAATGGTAAACAAGATAGGTAAGGTCCTTGCCCTCATGGAACTTTACATTTTGCTGGGTTAGGAAAAATACAAGATTATTACCAGATACTGATACTTACAAAGGGGGAAAGAAAGATTGATAGGGATGGCTTCCCTAAAGGGGTGGCGTTTGAGCTGAGATTGCAATGCAATGACAAGGAGGCAGCCATACAAAGATCTCAGTCAGTCACATTCTGGGTAAAAGATGCTCAGAGTGTTTCTGAGAATGAATCATTTTTTCATTTTCTATGGATGGTTTGGAAAAACACTCAGGAAACATTTAAATATTCTCCTCCTCTGCCAATAATGGTATGGCTCATTTCAAAAGAAACTTGACATAAAAATTAATCATTCCCACTAAGAAGGCCCAGCACCCAGAAAGTTCTGTATATAAATACATATAAAGAACATTTGGTCCCATCTATTCTCTGGGGCAATCAAAACTGAATAATGTAAACTGGGAATCAAGAATTTAAATATGTGAGTGAATACATAACACAGGTGTCAAGAACAGGTCTTTTAGCTACCAGTATTCATACTGAAGGAAAAAAAAATTGCCAAATTGTATTTAGCTGCAATTTTGTATGAATAACACTGATTAATCTTTTTTTAAAAAAAGCATAAAAACTCAGACACTTTAGCTTCTGGTAATGGCAAACTATATAACTTGTATGAAATGTCCCTTTGAGGACAAATACAAATTATGGGGAAAATACTTTTCAAAAACAGCTTAAAAGCCCCAAACACTTAACAAAATTGTGAAAAATTACCTGGCTAAAATCAAGGCAAAATAGAACCCAGAGGGATAATTCAAACCCTGCAAAGCCATTTTAGCCCTTCTGGTATTTCAAGATCCATAAAATGGGAGGAAAACAGGCTTGCTCTTAAAACTCTTATAGACCAAGGAACACAAATTCAAAGTCCAGAGTATTTCAAAAGGAGAAAGTCTGATGAACCACCCATAACTCACTTGAAGCCGAAATCCCAAAGAGTTACACTCCCAGGATAAAGAAAACCAGAAATAAACCAGCTCTTGGACAGATTTGAATTGCAGCTTTGTATCATCTGGTTAATCTATATAAAACCTCTAAATATACTTTGGATTAAGGTGGTCCCACATTCAGATTGGTGGTGCTACCAGTTGTCTGGATGAAGGAAAGAAAAAAAAAAAGCAGCTCTCCGAGGGAAGATGGCATCAACCTAGGAGTCACAGTATTGTTACAGAAAATAATCAAAGATGGCCAAATATACAAGGTAAGACACCACGAACAAGAACAGAAACTGAAAAAGAAAATGACCCAGAAAGACTTGCAATATTAAATGATCAGGAATAGCCTAAAAAACAACTATAGGGTTGAAATAATAAGAACCAATTTTGAACATTTTGACAGAAATGAAAGGTCCAAAAAGTGAAAGACCAACTTTGAAAAATAAATTAGAATGCTAGAAAGAGAGAATAACAGAAAAAAGAACTCAATGAAAGAGAAAAATATCAGGGTACAGAAGATTTTGAACATGTTTTTAAAACTTGACCAAATGAGCATATAAACTATAGCAAAGAACTGCAGAGTATCTCCCCCCTCAAGCACACACATTTACAAAAACTGATCATATACTAGGCCATAACACAATTCAAAACAAATTATGAGGACTAAAGTCAGAGGATGTTCTCTTTCCACAACTAAATTATGCAATAAATCAATCACAAAAGAAATAATTAGAAAATATTCATGTTTGGAAATAAGTACATTCCAAAATAATCCATAAGTCAAAGAAGAAATTATAATAAACACTTAAAAATAACAAACTACAAATTTATAGGAAGAAGCTAAAGCAATGCTTAGGGAGGAAATTGAGAATCTTACATGCATATGTCAAAAACATAAAAAACTAAAAATTAATAAACTAAGCATAAATCTTAAGAGGTTAAAAAAGAACCACAAAATAAATCCGATGAAAATGAAAGAAATAATTAAGAGCAAAAATTCATGAAACAGAAAACACACAAACGATAAAGAGATCAAAAGGGCAGAGTCGGATCTTGGAAACCAACATTGGAACTCATCAAGAAAAAAAGAGAGAACTCGGCCTAGCAAATAGGTTGATTTCAGCCTTATGATATCCTGAGCAGAGAATCCAGCCACACCATGCCAGACTTCTGATCTACGGAACTGCGAGCTAATATATGGGTGTCATTTTAAGTGGCTAAGCTATGGTAATTTGTTACATAGCAGAAAGCTGATACGACAGCATTGTTTCATTTACATTCAGTTCAAACAGGCAAAGCTGAATTACGAACTATATTAGGCATGCCTATATAAGTAGTAAATCTATAAAAAAGTGTTCAAGGAAGTGTTTATTGTAAAAATCGGGATATTAATTATCTCTAGGGAGGCGTCGAGATTGAGAAGAGATACAAGGAAGACTTTCTGGGATACTATTCCTATTTCTTGACTTGAGTGATGGTTAAATAGACATTTGCTTATAATTATTCATTAGAATGTATATTTATGTTTTATGTATTTCTATGTTGTTATATTCTACAATAAAACAAGTTTTTAAGAACTCAAAATATTTCTGAAAATGACATCATATAAATAATCCCATGGTCATTTATATGGAAGTAAAAGAATTTTAATCAAAAATAAAACATTGCAGTATTACATTAAACAAAGAAGTTTAACTGTTCTCTCTCTCGGAGGCTCAGACTCCACATAATGTACTATGTCTAGTACTGGGTATCACAACAACAAAACCAAAAACTCACAGTGACAGATAACCTGGACGGTGACCACTCTCCTAAAACCATGCCAAATGAGGAGCTGGTAAAGGAACTGGGTGTGTTTGACCTCAGTGAGAGATGGACTGACATCCGAATGTCTGAAGACTCTTTGAAAAAAAAAAAAAGGAATAAAGCAGGTGATTTATTTTAGGGGCCAGAACTAAGGTCAGTGGTAGAAGTGAAAAGGAGACAGATTTCAGCTCAGTAGTGATTGAACAATGATCAACCATCGATGGTTTCACTCATTCTCATCTTTGTCATATTTGTTAGATGTCTACAATGGGCCAGCCACTATCGTGGATGCTTGAGGATACAGCAGTGAACAGCACAGACCTGGCTCCTGCTCTCATGGAGCTAAGATAAGCTCAACAATAAAAAAAATAAATATGATAATTTCAGACAGTAACAAGTATTATAAAGGAAATAGAACAGAGTCTATGAGAGAGAGTTAAGGCAGTTAGAAAGTGGGGTCCTTTAGATAGGTGGCCTGGGAAAGGACTGTCTGAGGAGGTGGTATTTCAAAGAAATCTGTTCCATGTAAAGGAGCAAGCAAGCCACAGGCACAGGACCATGAGAGGAGCATTCAAGGCACTACAAAGAGTCTTACAGAGCTTGATACATTTAAAGAACAGAGAGGGCCTGTGTATCTGAAGCAGAGTTGACAAGGAGGAAACCAGCAGGTGGCAGGAAGGGGTTGATGTAAACAGTTTGTCCCTGGTAGAAAGGAATTTTGTACTAAACTAGATGTCCTCTAAGGTACCTGCCAACATGAAGATTCTAAGACTCTCAAGAATCATTTGAGTTTTTGATTACCAAGCCATTAACTTTGTAAATAAATAACCAAATGCATTTTACAGTGGGTTTGTCTAGTACTAAGAAATACACCTAGAATTAAGCGCTCTTGTCTCTGCATTGGCAAGTAAGCAGGTACCTACAAAAACTGATAGAAACATAAGGCATATAATTTATTTCACAGATATTAGCATTGAATTTAAGAGCTGCCTGGGCCTTGAATGTTTCCTTTGTTGTGGAAATTATAATCTTCATTTCAACGGGTCTTTTCTTCTTCCCAAAGAGAGTACAAAATCAGTTGAATCATGAGTTTTGCTTTTGGCTCCTGGCATTGTTTTTATACATACAAATGAGAGAACCATTTTGTCACTGAAAATTGCACAGGAATATACTTGGTACATGATTAAACTTCTGTTATAATAAGAGAGTTCAAATAGTTTGAAAGCATCTTAAAACTCATGATCCACATATAGAAGAAAACCATTTCTATGGAAAGCACAGCCTTGTGAAAAACACCCTAATTAATTACTCTCTTGCAGAGACTTCTCCATGTTGAATATAAGCAAAGAGATAATGCACTCCTACTTAGTTTTCTTCCTACATGGGACCATCTGACCCATAATTAATAGGATCTTCATTTTACTTTATTTTCCCAATAGTGGAGAGTAATTTAACAGTCCTCTATAATTCAGTTCCCATTATTAAATCAAACCAATACGTGATTATTGTGAGTTACACACAATTCACTAGCACAAAAATTTCAAACAACCAAACATATAGCTTGCCTCCTCACCCTTGACCTTTAGAATTCTTCCACAAGGTAGGAAATCCAGTATCAACCCAATGTATCTCCTACCAGCTACTTGATACTTCCCGGCACTGCCAGTCCTACTGAACTCCCAGTCCTTCCTAAGAATCTGATGGTCTTGGGGTTTAGACTGAAAGATAGAGCTAAAATGGTATGAGAGAAATTCAGAGTTCATACGAATACTATACCACTTAAGATACCCTATCAGTTAAAAAAGTTTTGAAGGCACCTGCATGAAAATGTAAGGATCAATTTTAACATGGTTTCTTTGGGGTAATATGTTCTGAATTCCAAATTCTAAATAACTGAATTTAAAAGTAAACTTACAGAAGTTGGGGACCACCTAGATTTTGCTAGACTGATGTGGATTAGAAAAAGTGGTCTAAGTTATTATCCCCTATTCCAAGAAAATAACCCTCAGATGAAAAAGGATGGAAGGAACTGAAGTCCAAGAAGAACACCTACAGGCTTTAAATGAATCCAAGACCATTTGCCTGGATAAATTTCATGCCCGAAATGCTTTAAGACTGTCAAGATTAGACTATTAAAATTTAGTAGTCTTGGGAAAGTCACAAGAAAAAGAAGATGAGAACAAATACTGTCCAAGAGCAAATGTAGTTACATTTCCCAGACAGGGTAAAACAATACATTCTGTAAACTTTACACCTGAGAATTTATAATTAAACAATCACTCAATAAATGTTTTGAGAGCCAACCATATGCCAGGTACTGTGATAGACTCGGGAGACATTAACAGTAAAGGAAATAGACAAGATCCCTTATTTCATGGAGTTTAATCAAAGAATCATATAAGTGTAAAATATCAAATATTAGTGCTATAAAAAAGAGATATAAGGTGCTAGAAGGGCTTATGACACGGGTTTTCTGCCTAATTAGGGAGGGTTGGCTCCTTCAGAGAAAGCAATGAGTGAGCTGAGATCTGCAGGATAATTAGACATAAACTTATGGAGGAGGAGGGATGCTCCAGGAGAGAATGATTTATGCAAAAGTCCCAAGTCAGGAGGGAACATGGCAGACACAAGAGATTCAAAAGCTGATGGGGGTGGGGTAGTAAATAACCTAGTACAAGGTGAGCCTGGAGAAATAGCAGGTTGGGCTATTTTAAAGTAATATAATCTTTATTGTGGGACATAAGGAGCCACCAGAGGGTTCTGAACAAGAATGGGAGGGATGGGCTCAGAAGCAGTATGAGAATGATATGATTTGCATTTTGAAAAGATCATATAAGCTATAGAGTAGAGAATGGCTCAGTGCCTGGAAGGGGAGATGTCTGTTTGGGGATAGAACAGCTAGGAAGCCATTGCAGCCACCCAGGTAAAAGACAAGGGCAAGACGGACCAAATTGGTGGATATGAAGAGAAATGGATAGATTGAGGATATGTTTAGAAGAGAAGTCAATACCACTGGGGATGAATTAGAGACAGAGTGAGGGAAAGAGGCATCAAAGAGAATGTCTTGGTTTTTGGCTTGGACTATGAGTAGGGACATGACAGTTGCTGTTCCTTGACGTGAGAAGACTAGAAGAGGAGCAGGTTAAGGGAAGGGAGGAAATCCAGGATTCCATTTAGGCCATGTTAAGGTTGAGGTTAGATACCCATAAAAATGAAAAAGGCACAAACCAAAGGGAAAATAGAAATGAAAATCTGAGGGAAAGAATCTGCAACTTATATCACAGAATTAATATCCTAATACATAGAAGGCTCCTACTGCTCATTAAGAGGGACAGAACCTCAATTTTTAAAATAGGCAAAGTGATAGGAACAAATAGTTCACAGAAAAGGAAACACAAATGGCTCTTAAACATAAAAAAATTTACTCAACTTTACATATAATAAAAATTGAAGATTAAAACCACCCTGAGATATAATTTTTCAGATTGGCAAAGACCAAAAATAACATACTATGTTGATGAGAGCATGAGGGAATTAAGCTTACTCGTACACTGCTGGTGCGAATATATATTGATACAATTTTTTGGAGGCCAATTTGACAATATCTTTCAAAACTAAAAACAAACATATTCAAATGACACAGCAATTACATTTCTAGGAATTTATCCTCAGAAAAACACACACACAGTGTGCACATACATTATTCACTCAGCACTGTTTGTAAAAGCAGAAGAATGGAAACAGCCTAATACACATCAATAGGGGCCCGATTAAGTGAATTATGGTACATCCATTCAATTATTTTAAGCTAAAGATAGAAGTGAAATACATATATAAAGTACTCCAATACAGGGCCAGGCGCTGTGGCTCATGCCTGTAATCCTAGCACCCTGGGAGGCGGAGGCGGGTGGATCGTTTGAGCTCAGGAGTTCAAGACCAGCCTGAGCAAGAGCGTGACCCTGTCTCTACTAAAAAAAATAGAAAGAAATTAGCTGGACAAAAAAAAAAATATATATATATATATACACACACACACACACACACACACACACACACACACAAAATTAGCCGGGCATGCTGGTGCATGCCTGTAGTCTCAGCTACTTGGAAGGCTGAGGCAGAAGGATTGCTTGAGCCCAGGAGTTTGAGGTTGCTGTGAGCTAGGCTGATGCCACGGCACTCACTCTAGCCCAGGCAACAAAGCAAGACTCTGTCTCAGAAAAAAACAAAAAGAAAAAAAAAAAAACAAAAACAAAGTACTTCAATACAATATTTCACAAATTTGAGCTATGTTCTAATTTATTTTCCAATAAATTAAAATTATGCTTAAAATTGTATTTTTTTTAGTGGAAAGAGATTTTATTTTCTTCCCAAGTCTGTATATTTTATGTAGCTTCTGGAATCAATATTCAATTTTTGTTTTCATTTTATAAAACAAGATTTTAGTCCAGGTTGGGGAAGTGTTATCAAGATACAAAGCTGGAAAGAGATATCTATAGTCAAGCAGAGGCCACAACTAGCCATTGCTTCTATATCCAGACTATCTTAGGGAGCATCTTTTTTTTATTATTATTTCAGAATTTTATGGGGGTACAAATACAAATGTTTTGGTTACATGGATTGCTTCTGTACTGCTTGAGTCAAAGTTATAAATGTGCCCATCACCCAGATAGTGTACATTGTACCCGTTAGTTATGATTTCACCCATCCCCTTCTCCCTCCTTCCACCTGTATGATTTCTGTTGAGTTTTACTTCCATCTGTGTATATGACTGCTGACTGGTTAGTTCGAATTTAACAGTGACTACATGTGGTATTTGTTTTTCCATTCTTGCAATACTTCATCACTTAGGAGAATGGTCTCCAGTTCCATCCAGATTGTTGCAAAAGGTATTAATTCATTTTTTATGGCTGAGTTGTACTCTGTGGTATACATATATCACATTTGATTAATCCACTCATGAATTGATGGGCACTTGGGTTGATTTCACTTCTTTGCGATTGTGAATTGTGCTGCGATAAACATTCTTTTTGATAAAATGATTTTTTTCTTTTTGAGACAGAGTCTCAACTCTCTTGCCTGGGCTAGAGTGCCGTGGCATCAGCCTAGCTCACAGCAACCTCAAACTCCTGGGCTCAAGTGATCCTTCTGCCTCAGCCTCCCGAGTAGCTGGGACTACAGGCATGCGCCACCATGCCCGGCTAATTTTTTCTATATATTCTTAGTTGTCCGATTAATTTCTTTCTATTTTTAGTAGAGACGGGGTCTCATTCTTGCTCAGGCTGGTTTCGAACTCCTGAGCTCAAACAATCCACCCGCCTCAGCCTCCCAGAGTGCTAGGATTACAGGCGTGAGCCACCGCGCCCGGCCTAAAATGACTTTTTTTCCTTTTGGTAAATACCAAGTAGTGGATTGCTGGATCAAATGGTAGGTCTATTTTTAGTTCTTTGAGGAATCTCCATGCTATTTTCCATAGAGGTTGCAGTAGTTTGCAGTCCCACCAACAGCGTGTAAGTGTTCCTTTCTCTCTGCTTCCACACCAGCATCTGTTGTTTTTGGACTTTTTGATAAAATCCATTCTCACTGGGGTTAGGTGATATCTCACTGTGGTTCTGATTTGCATTTCTCTGATGATTAGTGACGTTGAACATTTTTTTCATATGTTTTTTGGCCGTTAGTCTATATCTTCTTTTGAAAAGCTTCTGTTCATGTCTTTTACCCACTTTTTAATGGGGTTGTTCGATTTGTTCTTGCTAGTTTGAGTTCTTGGTAGATTCTGGTTATTAGCCCTTTATTGGATGTATAGCATGCAAATATTTTCTCCCATTCTGTAGGTTATCTATTTGCTCTGTTGATTGTTTCCTTGGCTGTGCAAAAGCTTTTTAATTTAATCAAGTCCCATTTATTTATTTATTTATTTATTTTTGTTGTTGTTGTTATTGTTGCTGTGATTGCCCTTGAGGTCATCTTCATAAATTCTTTGCCAGGGCCGATATCTAGAAGAGTTTTTCCAGCATTTTCTTCTAGAATTCTTATGGTTTCGTGTCTTAGGTTTAAGTCTGTGTTATCTATCTTGAATCAATTTTTATGAGTGGTGAGCAATATGGATCCTGTTTCAATCTTCTACATGTGACTATCAAGTTTTCCCAACACCATTTATTGAATAGGGCTTCTTTTCCCCAGTGTATATTGTTGTCTCCTTTGTCAAAAATCAGATGTGATATGTGGATGGTTTCATATCTCAGTTTTCTGTTCTGTTCCATTGGTCTATTGTCTCTGTTCTTGTGCCAGTACCATGCTGTTTTGGTTACAATAGCCTAGTAGTATAGCTTAAAGTCTGGTAAAGTGATGCTTCCAGATTTGTTCCTTTTGCTTAAGGTTGCTTTGGCTATTTGGGCTCTTTTCTGGTTCCAAAGGAAGCATAGAATAATTGTATTTTAATTAAATACCACTTATATCTGTTTGTACACTGTGGTTGTACACAAGGTATTGAAAAAAGGGAGTTACTATTGTTTTTTAAAGTTTGAAAATCCACTAATTGAAAATATAAAAGTATAATACATGGTAGAGGTTATTGATCCTAAAGACATCAAGCAATTTCAAACACTATCAATGACATGGAAAATGCACAAAGGCTGCTTCCATACTAAAGTGTTAATACTGTGGCAAACTAACCTTCTTATCAAATCTCCAGACTCCTGGTTTGTGTAGCTGTAGAACAGAAATCACATGACAGAGATTCTGAAACCTAGGTTTCTCTCACCAAGCCAAAGTATCAGATTTGACAACTTTTGTCTCCTCAGTTAAAAAATAAGGCTCCTTTTATTGGATGATCTCTGAGGTCCCTTTTAGCTTTCAAGTTCTATAATTTCACTTCTAAATACTTGGACCCTCTCAAATGAGACATGAGCACCAAAATCTTCAATTAATGTTAATTCATAAGGGACCAATATAAAATATACATGGCCTACCCTCTTCTCTTTTCATTACAGTTCCAAATCCTTTACCAAGCTAAGTTTCCAAAGCAATTGAGTAAAATCATTTTAGAACAAGGGAAGGAATGGAGTGATTACCTTTCAGCATATTTCAGAAAAACAGCAAAACCAGAGTAAGTAGAATACCACTGGCCAAACAGCTGGTGATTAAGTTATTCCTGCAAGGGTCACTTATGTTAAAAGGAATAAACAAATAGTAATAATGACTAGACAGCAGCAACTTTGCAAGGCATGGAGAGGAAGTCTGGGATATTTTCCAAATGTATTGAGAGGAAGTTATTTTTATTTAGAGAGATATTTGTGTCCTATTTAAAATATAGAAGAAATTGAACAAAAATCAAGCTAAAAATCTTGTACTTCCTCAGCTGTTTGTGCTGCTAACTTCAGAAGGGTAAGTAAAATTACTTTGACCAAACGAATAATAGTCAAAAATACAAGCAATTTAATCAAGACCAGTAATTAATAAAAGTATTCAATTAAATTCAAAGGAGATCTGAGCACCTAATAAATAATAAAGATTTAACATGCTAAAAAGAAAAGATAGGTTCTTTCCCTAAAGGAAATTATAATTAACAACAACAACAACAAAAGATATGGTTAAGAGTACTTCTGAGTTACAGCTCTCCCACACAAACTTAATGTTGAGCTGACAGTCTCTTGAAGCTTTGGTTTGTTTCCATTTGTAAACTGGAGATACATGTGCCTACCTGAGGGATTTCCCCACCATTAGCAAATTCATGGTATCTTTTTCCAACACCAATTCTCTGATTCTCTGATACCAACTGGGTGCCCTACAATTCAATCCACAGGTTTGCGAACTGAAATAAAATCTTAAGGCCTGCCCCCCCACGGCTGACTGAATGGACCCCCTCTTGGCCAATGGGACCCAGAAATACCCTAAAGCTGAGTTGCTGGCCATGAGAAGGGAGGTCAGACAAGCCTCTTGTGTTCCCCTCCCTTCTTAGAGATATCCTTTGTAACTCATTAGTAGGCCTATGGCTATACGAGACAAAGGTTAAATCACCCCTGAAGGTCATCGATTTATTTAATAGATCACTTGAGTCTGGGTATATGTCCAGTATATGCCCAGTGGCTTGTCTCTGATTAACAAACTTGCTTATATCTTAACTTAAAACATTCAAAGCCTTTAGACAAAGTTTCATTTCTTTAACCAATCACAAATCAAAGAATCTTCAAATCCAGCTATAACCTGTAATGCCCTACTTCAAGATGCCCCACCTTTTTGGGCTAAACCAATGTAAGTCTTCCATGTATTGCTTTATGACTTTACATGTAACCCCTGTCTCCCTGAAATGTATAAAACCAAACTGTAACCCAACCAGGGTGGGACTACTTCCTCAAGGCTTCTTGGGCATGGCTCTCCAGGCCACAATCTCACACATTCGGCTCAGAATAAACCTCTTTAAATTACTTTACAGAGTTTGGGCTATTTTGCATTGACAGGTTTAAGGGCTCAGTCCCACAAGACTGCCCTCACCTCACAGGCCAGTCACATGTCCCAGGTCCCCAGGCTACCTGCACTTATGTCTGACTTGGCTACAAATATGGGGGTTCCCACAACCCCCTCTCCTCACATTCGATAATTTGCTAGCATAACTCACAGAATTCAAGGAAATACTTTATTTATGTTTACTACCAGTTTCCTATAAAGGATACATCTCAGGAACAGCCAAATGGAAGAGATGCATAGGGCAAAGTATGAGGGGTGGGGAGACAGAGCTTCTGTGCCTTCTCAGGGCACACCACCCTCCCATGTACCAACCTAGAAGCTCCTGAACACTATCCTTTGGGAAGGTTTCATTACATAGGCATGGTTGATTAAATCATTGGCCATTGGTGACTGGGCTCAATCTCCTGCTCTTTTCACCTCCATGAAGGTCTGGGGTGAGGCTGTAAATCCCAACCCTCTAATCACACCTTTCTGGTGACCAGCCCCCATCCTGAAGCTATCTAGGGGATTATGCCAGAAGTCATCACGCTAGCATACAAATGACACTCTTATCACACAACACATTCTAAGGGTTTTAGGAGCTCAGTGCCCGGAGGGGGGACAAAGACCCAATATATATTTTTATTGTACTACACTACCCCACAGGGTTGTCATGAAGGTCAATGAACAGCACATTAGACACTTGGTAGTCCTTAACACACGGTAGTGTCCAGTAAGTGTTAGCTAGTAGTAGTAATCTTCATAGTACCACAGTAATACTAACAAATGTAGCAATAATTATGAATTACATGACATTCCATTAATTAAGGCACCTTCGACACATGGCAGAATGACAAAGAATTTTAAATTTCCAGATTTAATAAATTCAGTAAAAAATCCTGAACTCTTAGCTTGCCATTTTAAGTTGGAAATGTCTATATTGCTCTTGAGAGTATGTCAGAGGATTCCAGAGGCAAAGCCTCTACTACCACTATACAGGGGGCTAGTTCAGTCACTGCTATGACACTGTGGGGATTGAAGGGGGTGGGGTGTGGTGGTAGAGATTTTATCTCTGAAGTACAGAACTGAATATTGCTAATGTTAGCTTTCTCAAAAAGATCTCTTGGCCAGGCGCAGTGGCTCACGCCTGTAATCCTAGCACTCTGGGAGGCCGAGGTGGGCGGATTGTTTGAGCTCAGGAGTTCGAAACCAGCCTGAGCAAGAGCGAGACCCCGTCTCTACCAAAAATAGAAAGAAATTAATTGGACAGCTAAAAATATGTATAGAAAAAATTAGCCGGGCATGGTGGCGCATGCCTGTAGTCCCAGCTACTCGG
>RJWJ010013967.1:0-38847 GCA_004363605.1 Indri indri | reverse complement strand
TTTTATCAGAGTGAACCCTACTCAATGGCAGCAGAAAATTGCCATGAAAGTGGAGCTGCTTGGATGTCAGTTTATTCCTAAAGGTAAAGAGACAGTGGGTTTAAGACATGTTATTTTCACTGGATTGTTAATTTAAAATGGTTTTGCTGATATGAGTGTTTTTGTATATAAACTCTAATTACAATATTTTCTTAAAGGGATTTTTAAAAATAAATAGTTACCTTATTATAATAAAAAGATACATATCAGAATAGTTTCCAGAATTACAAATAGAAAAAGAAAGAAACTCGTTCATTAGATAACGTAATAAGATCACTTACCAAATTTAGTCTTAGTTAATAATTTTAAATCAGGTCTCACATACGGTGATATTTGTGTAACATAAGCACTGAAGATTATAACAGAAAATTAAAAGTGGGAATAATTTCCCTCAATATGTAATATTTTAATATGTTGTTTACTGCTGTGTCCCCAAAAACTACTCCAGTGCCTGACACATGGTTAGCCCTCCATAAATATTTATTAAATGAATTGAACAAGTAATATATCAAATCGTGATGACTCCTTTATAGCTTTGGAGTTCAACATCATTCTCCTCCCTATTATTCTCCTTCCTAAGAAGATTATTTTCAGATGATTTAATTATTTAAAAACTGGGAAATCCTGGTATATTTGTACATCTAATACAGAGCATACTATTTATCCTTCTAATATATTTCCCTCTGAGATTGAAAATTACTTGGCAGAATTAAATACTTACAGAAATGTTGAAAATATTTAACATTACTGTTTTTAACTATGATTTTAAAAATCAAAATATGTAAACTTTTAACCATTTTTCAAGGTCGTCCTCCAAAAGTTACTCCACCTCCACCTCCTCGGAGCGGCAATGACCTCAAAAACACTACGGCCCCTCCAAAAATAGCCAAAGGTATGCCTCCTTTAATGTGAGCATTTGACATTCCCTGGATTTCTGGTATAACTTTCCATAAATATATTAAAAGCATTATAAAATAAGTATCGTAAGTTGGTGTAATAAAAAAATTAAGAGTTTTTCAAACTTTTTTCAAGGTCGTGCCCCAAAATTTACTCAACCACTACAGCCTCGCAGTAGAAATGAATTTCCTGCACAGACAGATCAAACAACTGCTACTCCTGATATCAAAAACACTACCGTAACTCCAAATGTAACCAAAGGTATGCAAACATGAAGATGAACACCTATTACATAGTAGTGTTTTGTTTTTAACTAAAGTTTTCATGGGCATTTCCAGCTTAAACCTTCAGTTTCTTTTCTTCCAACTATATTTTTTAAGTATAGCAAAAAAAATTTGATTTCCTTCCTTAGGAAAAAGACTGCTGTATTGATCTAAGTTCTATTCTCTGGTGCCCTGTAGAATTGTTTCTTAAGTATTAGAGATGGCTGCTATGTTTTAGGCCTCCTCTTGTGATTTTTTTTTCCCCCTTATGGCCAAATACATTGAGTCTCAGGCTTAGAAATACTATATTTCTAGAGATTTTTAGAAATAACTGAAATCATAGCAGGAAACAAATTTTCTTCTCCTGGCAATATGTTAATTTGCTGGAGAGGAACTTGATGGCAAAAGGAAAAACAAAAACAGAACTTGTGGTGGAAGCTAATACATTTAAAAAAAATACTCCGAGTTAACATAGTAAAAAAGAAATTTAGTTTCTGTTTTTAAATGTATATGGTTATAATTTTCTCAGATTATAAGTATAAATGTATTAGAATTTACTTTCAAATTTTATCAGCTATAAATAAGGTGTTAAATATATAAAATATAGTAGTTAAAATACAAAAAGTAGTAGTCATTTCACTAGTTGAAAAAATTTCGGTTGAATTAAAAAGAAGTGTCAGTGTCAGAGTGAGTGTCAGTGCAGATAAAAAGCATACTCGTTTTCAGGAAAGTGCAGCAACGAGAAAGGAGTCATCCAGAGTAACTTGTCCACATGGAACTTTAATCATTCTCTTTTTTGTGAAAATTTGTCTGGATTCAGATAACTTTCTCCAACTTTACGCATGTCAGTTTCTTTCCTACATTCTGAGGTATTTCCACAAAGACCAATTTCTTTCTCCTGCTGCAAGTAAAGCTAGAGAGAAGCAAGGATTCTCAGAGGCAAGAGATCTCAGCATCTCACAAAGAAAGGGCTTCTTACCAGCTGTCCGAAGGCTTGTCTTTAGGCAGAATCCCAGACCACGTGCCTGGCTGGAAGAACAGTCATCGAAAAGTACTGCTCATCTTAAAATCTGATTATAGAATCTCAAAATCTCAAGGCTGAAACTGTCCTTAGAACTTTTGGATGCCTATTAGCTTAAAAAGCATAGCAAAGAATGGGCTGGTCTTCCCAATTGAAGACATCCTGCCTCCTTTTCTTTGGGATGGTGGTGTATAGACATTATCTTTTTAACCTGAGCAGATGTTTTAAAGCCTCTGATTAAATCACACTGCATCCATCTAAGCCTGATTATTCTCTCCATTTTCACAAATTTTAGGGGAGAAGCACATTTACTTTTCTGAATTCTGAGTGCTTTCTAGCATGAGTCATAATTTCTGGTGTGTGCTCTTCTCCTCCTGCATTTTTATACCCAGGCTGAGAGTGATTTCATGGAGAAAAGCATGTCATGTCAGATTTGTGCCTCTGTAGCTTCCAGATCCTCCCTCAGTGGGGCCCTTGGCACCAGCTGGTGATCTTTCTGAATGTCCTTAGTGAGCTCTTCCGTCTGTTCTCAATGGCAGCATTTTTCAACACTCCATATTTTCCAAACCCTTGACCCAAATATCTTCACTCACTCTCAGTTACCTCTCCAACTTTGCAAAGAAAGTACAAACCATTGGAAGGTGCCTACAAATTTACCTCTATCCTCTGTTCACTGCAGTGAAGATGGGGCTTCCTTATGCTGCCCAGGGCTAATCACTTCACCTGGTCCCCTGGTCTCTTGACTTCTCAGAGACCTGATGTTGTTGATTACCCTTTCCCTGTCCTCTGTCATCAGCCTCTTTCTTTTGGATACAATTGTTGTAAGGAGTAAAGAAGATGCCGCGGGTTAGACTCATTGCAATGTCTGGTTCTTAGTCCCCAGCAAATATCAGCAGTTGCTGCCGTTGTCATCCTTCTGCCCAGTAGGGGGTTGAGGGATAAAGGAAGAAACTAGTATCCCAAATGACTTCAGGCAGACCATTTTCTATATCTGGGCCCAGGATACCTTATCTGTGGAGTGAGATTAGAGAATTAAATGATCCCTAAATCGCTGCCAGCTCTGGCTTTGTGTCGGGTTCAGACCTGTTCATATACACATTTTCAGTCGGCTTTCTGTGCTTAACGCCACATCGTTACCTTCCCATGTCTGTAAATATTTTGCCATTATGTTGTAACATCATTTTCAATTGCTGAATTATATTCTACTGGAAGGAGGATACCATGATTTATTTATTCCCTCATTTTTGGGTATTTGGATTATTTCCAATTTCTCACTCTTATGCAGAAATAGGAGTAAATATCTTTGAAGACGCACTTTTTTTTTAAAATTCAGGATATTATGGGGGTACAAACATTTTGGTTACATGAAATGCATTTGCCTCGCTCAAGGCAGGGCCACAAGCGTGTCCTTCCCACATACAGTAAGGCCCATCTCCATTAGCTGTGGGTTTACCCACCCCATCTGCTCTACCTCCCACCCCGCCACCTGCCTGGCACCCAGGAGTATTACTACCATGTGAGCACCTTAGTGTTGATCAGTTAGTACCAGTTTGATGACAAGTACATATGGTGCATGCTTTTCCATCCTTGTGATAACTCACTTTGAAGCTTTTAATGTCTTAATTTACCTAAGAATAAATTCTAGATATGGAATTTCCATTGATATGTTTTTATACATACTGCCCCAAAATGCCAATCAGAAATATAGTATTAATTTATATTTTCATAAAAAAAACTTTTCTGGCATCCTCTTCAACAATTGTTCTTTTAAATATTTGCCAATTTGATAAGCAAAAATGGTATCTTGTTCTTGTTTTAACTTACATTTCTTTGATTACTAATGAGGCAAACATGTTTAATGGTTACTTGTATTTTTTAATGTATTACTAGTTCATCTCCACTGATTTTTCTGTTACATTGTTAGGTTTTGACTTGTAAAGTCCTATAATATGTTATTTATATTAATCCTTTATCACGTATGCAGAAAGTTTATTTTCCCAGTTTATTATTTGTCTTTGTTTTATTTTGGTGATTTAAAAACTTATGAAAATTTCAAACACATACAAAGGTGGAATGACTAGGAATGAATAGTGTAATGAGCTAGTGTACTGTATCCATGAAAGCTTCTGCAGTTACCAGCGTGTACTCAGTCTTGATAAATAATGCTTATGGTACTTTTTGAAACAGAAAAATGTTGAACGATGATGGGGTTAAATCTTTCAATCTTTTCCCTGATGATTTCTGCCTTTGTGTTAATGTGGCTTTTTGGTTTTGTTTTTATAACTTTAGATGTAGCGCTGGCTGCAGTCCTTGTCCCCGTGCTAGTCATGGTCCTCACTACTCTCATTCTCATATTAGTGTGTGCTTGGCATTGGAGAAACAGGTTAGTATATAACTAGTTCACCTGATGGGTCCTAGGGAGGATGTATTTCAAAACTACCAGATGTGAAATAGAAACAAAATATAGAAGGTGAACTACATTACAATTCCCGTTTGAGAGTAAGAGTTAAAATAGCTATTAGAATAAAAATTTCATGTTTCTCCTTTGTTCCCATTAAAAATGAGGAAGTTCAATTCCACAGTTACTGAGTACCTTCATTGTATCGAGTTCTGTGTTATACACAAGGATATGTACATGAATAAGAACAATTACTGACACATGATACTTAGTAATATTTACTGAAAGAATGAGACATAGTTCCTTTCTCCAAAGTGTTTAGCAGGGTTGCCTAACAAAAATAAGGAACTGTATCTATGGTTTGATGAGTTATTTATGAAGTGCTGAGGAGAACCATGAGAATTATCTGAAGTTTTTTCTTTGGGAAAGGGGAATCCTCAAGTTTGGCATGTTTCACCTTAAAGGAGTTGGAGTTGGCTAGTTAGAGGAAGGCAGATGTCTTAGTCTATTCGGGCTGCTATAAGAAAATACCATAAACTGGGTGGTTTATAAATAGTAGAAATTGATTTCTTACTGTTCTTACTGCAAAGGCCAAGATCTAAGCACAGGTGGATTTGATGACTGGTGAGGGCCTGCTTTCTGGTTCATAGACAGCGCCTGTTTGCTCTGTCCTCACATGGTGGAAGAGGCAGTCAATCTCCCTCCAGGCCTCTTCTGTAACAGCACTAATCCCATTCATGAAGGCAGACCTAATCACTTCCCAAAGGCCCCACTTCCTAATAACATCACTTTGGGATTAGAATTTCAATGTATGAATTCTGGAGAGACACATTCAGACTATTACAGTAGAGAATGGCCCAGCCTGAGGGAAAAGCACAGAGCCGTGGATTGGAATAGAAACAGAATAGGGCGTCATCTCATGTGGGCCTGGCATGGAAGAGTCCTGAGAGGTAACCATTGGAATGTGGTCTGGGCCTGGATCGGGATGGGCTTTCTGGGAGAGAGAAAATTTGGTTTTATTCTATAGATGGGGAATCATTGAGTGTTAAGCACACAGATGATATTATTAGATGATTGTAGAAAGAGAGTGGCAGGAGTTTTGAAGGGTGGATTGAAGAGGGGACAGGTTGAAAGAGGCAGTGAGATGAGTTAGGAAACCACCGAGGCTGGGCAGGCACGTAACAACACAGTGGTTCTAGGGAAGGGGGAAGAGACGGAGGGGAGAGTTTGCCAGTGGCATTGACAGGATGCATCACAAGTTGTCTGAGGAAGGAGGAGGGATCCAGGGTGCTCTGAGGTTTCTGATTTGCAGTTAGACCAGTAGAGATGTCATGAGTTGAGATAAAAGAGCAGGAGGGACAGGTTTGGTGGAGAAGGGGAATGATTTCATTTGTTCAGACATTCAACAAATATTTGAGTACTTGGCTCCGACCCTGTGCCAAGTATTGAGCCATGTGCCGGGAGTCCTGTAATGAACCCAAAGCTTACAGATCAGGAGAGTGACCACAGGATGTGAGCCATGGGAGGATCCCAGATTCTTGGTGTTGGGAAAGCTATCTGCATACATCCCAGTAAGTTAGTGTGAAGGCAATAGGGAGAAGAGAAGGGGACGGGCTTTGGGAAAGTCCAGAGAGGGCAGCGTATGAGGCATTCAGCGAACTGAATGACAACAATAGTAGTGATGAAGCCCGCAGCAGAAATAGCTAATTTTTATAGAAAATTAAATGCTGATTATAGGCATTATTCTAAATGTTTTAGGTATTATTCTAAATATATGTATTAACTCATTTAATCCTCAAAACAGCCTATGAAGCAAGTACTGTACTAAACCCCATTTCACAGAAGAAGGAAGTGAGGCAGAGCCTAATTAACTTGGCCACGGTCACCTGGCTAGTACATGGCAGAGTGGGGCTTTAGACCAGGTTTCAGGGCGTGTGCTCTTATCCACTGCCTCCGGGTGTGTAATAAACAAACAAAGTATAACCTACTGTGGTTGAAGCCCAGGTGTGAGGGTGAGGGCTGGGGAGTAGAGCCGTTGAGAGAGGCAAGAGTCAGGGCCTGAGGTCAGTTTGGGTTAGTGCGGAAAGGACCCTGTGGGTGCACAGACTCCCCGGAGGCAATTGGACAGCACGCCTGGTGTTTAGGACACAGGTGTGAACTGGAGAAGCGAGGTTACTACTAAGAATGTAGTTGAAATTGCTGATAAGTAGCCTCATGACAAGGGGTAAAGGAGCAGATGCCATTAAGGGGCTATGGAAAATAGAAGGAGAATAATAAAACACAGCTGCAACTTACTAAATCCTTATCCCATGGCAAGCACTGTATGTGTAATGATTAAGTAACCTGAAGCTTTGCTACTTAAGTATATAAAATCCTTTATAGTATAATCCTTGGCTAATACACTGAAATTTGTTGTTCTAGCCATATAGGGCATCTAACTTCCATTTAGAGAAGATTATTGATTTTTTTATAATTTGTTATCTTTTTAGAGAAAGGATCTTGCTCTGTTGCCCAGGCTTGAGTGCAGTTGTGTGAGGATAGCTCACTGTAACCTCAAACTTCTGGACTCAAGGAATCCTCCTGCCTCAGCCTCCCAAAATGCCAGGATTACAGGCATAAGCCACTGCACCTGGCCAATTTTTTTTTATTATTTTTAAATCTTATGACAATTATAAGAACCACCATATTTTATTATTTCTTTTCCATTCAAAATTTTGATTAGCAGCTTCAATACTGACCATCTCTTCCTCAAATTTTATATGATACTGTTACTTTGAAATAATGAAATAATATAAATACAGCCAGCTTTAAAATGAGGAAGCTTCTAATAGCAATAATGAAAACATAGACTTATACCGGAGCAGAATGTTTCCTAGTAGAAAAAGCACACGGCTTGGGCTCTTTCCAAAAGCTACATTTTTGATCTTGAGCAAATCACATAGGCATCTTGTTGTCATTTGTAGAATGATGTCTGCTTTCTCTTTAGCTTGAGAAGCACTAATTTTAGTTAAACTAGATTTACACTCTTGAATCAGAAAATGTCCTTTCTTTGTAAAAGACTCTTGGTAAATAGTATTTGTAATGGTGGCAAGGGAGATTGTTCCTGGGGAGGATGAGTCAGAATTCTGAGAGGTGGGCTGGGGAGAATCTTATTCATTGCAGACATGGCTGTCACCTACCGAGAGACTGCAGTGACTCCAAGGCCTGGAGTATCATGCTCCCTTCCCTCTGCCACTTGGCACCGTTAGTGGTAGCGTTGCCTTAACCTGGAGTGGTTGGAGGAATCAAGTCTTTGCAATTAAGGATGTGAGGCACATTAAGCTTCTCTGGAACAAAAATCTGTAGAGGAGAAGCAAGAAATTAGAAAAAAAAACAATATAGAACAGAAAATCAAAAGAAGATTTTTTTTTTTAGTTCTGTGAATTTTGCAAAGTGATTTTCAAAATTTGTATTTGAAACCAACAGACCTATCATGATTTGCCCATAATAACTCACATATCAGGGCTGATTTTTTTATTTGTTTCAGTCTTTTCATCTACAGACTTGGCTTTTTTTATTTCCTTTATCCCTTTTGAGTAGGGAAGAGGTGGGTAACAAGGTAACTATGTCAGAAGGTAGTTTAATTTATTGAGAGTCTAGAGTTTATAAGCCTCAGCAGTGGCAACTTTGAGAGTCAGATGAAATAGAGGACTCCCTTTGGGTAGATCAGTAAGTGAAAATGTGTATTCTTGACTAATTATTAACTTTGGTCTTTATTCTGCAGTTTCAGAGATTTCTTACTAGTGAATTCACTCTACTTGCTATTTTTCTATATTTTTCCAGAAAGAAAAAAACTGAAGGCACCTATGACTTACCTTACTGGGACCGGGCAGGTAACTCAACGTGGTCTTTGCATCTCTTTTCCATCAGAGTGAAGTCCCTCCCCTACAGGTGGCAGTAGCGAAAGAGGAAAGTTGTTCTTAGGCCCATGTGAACTCCCCAACGCTGTTAGAAAAGTGGCATTACTCTTCTGTTCTCACCATTTTTACCCTTCTATAAAACCTCTTCTAGTTAATAAGTAATGAAATAGTGCAATAACAACACATGCTCTGTTCTTTTTCTTCTGGAAAACTTGTCTGGTTTGTCCTACATATCTATTTCTCTTGAGGAGACCAGCTTTCTGTGTGGCCTGTGTGAACACCAAGCAAGAAACAAAGGGTTATGGCCCCAGTACCATTGTTCGTGTCCTCTGCCATGGTTACTTACCAGGTGGAGTCCAGCAGTTTAGGAATCCATGAAGCCCGCCATGCTGAGTCCTTATCTTCTGAATTGCTGCAAGTGACACCGAGGCCCCCTACTGGTCTACCACTTCCCAGTCTCACTACTGGAGGGACTCAGGAGCCAGGAGCGTTCCCCGCTGTGACCAGGGCAGAAAAGGGCAGTGGTGGGGGCTTATCACAGTGTTGCTAGTGCCCCAAGGTAGATCTTGGAAAGTATTTTTTGAGAAAAACTTATTAAAAACCATCCCAACAAGAGACACTATGTCTGACTGCTCTGTAATAGCAGTGATTTGCTTCTGCATGTTTTTAATAAAGATTTCCACCATTGTTCTGCTTTGCATTGGATATTCTTCTATCAAAGCAGGAAATAAGCTTGAATATAAAGTCTAGTTTGTAGGGGTATTTGTTATAAAAGTGGCCTAAATGCAACAGGGTTCGTCCCTTGATATTATCATTTGAGACATTTTTATTTAATGGTCTCTTTGGCTTACAATCACAATGAAGGTTGGTGGAAAGGAATGAAGCAGTTTCTCCCAGCCAAATCAGTGGAACACGAGGAAACCCCGGTTCGCTACAGCAGTAGTGAAGTTAATCACTTGAGTCCAAGAGAAGTCACTACAGTGTTGCAAACTGACTCTGCAGGTAACTATGTTGCAGCCTTAGGTTACCAGGTAGAGAAAGAAACGGCTTATAAAGTGCTTTGGAGTTTACAGTATCTTTGGTCTTTTTCGTATGTAAGAGATGACCTATTTTCTAAAAGTGGAACGAACCACTTTTTAAAAAGATGACCTCGAAGGCCAGGTTCAGTGGCTCACACCTGTAGTCCTAGCATTTTGAGAGTCCAGGGTGGGAGGAACGCTTGAGGCCAGGTGTTTGAGACCAGCCTGAAGAAGAATGATACCCATCTCTACAAAAAATAGAAAAATTAGCCAGGCGTGGTGGTGCCTGCCTATAGATAGTCCCAGCTACTGAGGAGGCTGAGGCAGGAGAATTGCTTGAGCCCAGGAATTTGAGGCTGCCGTGAGCTGCGATGTCGCCATTGCACTCTAGCCTGGGCAACAAAGTGAGACCCTGTCTCAAAAAAATAAAATAAAAAGATGACCTTGACAGTGTTACTTCCGTGTCTTGGATATTCTATCCCATAAATTTGAGACATTCATTTCTCATGCCCATTCACTGGGCATTTTGTATGTTAACTGGGGTTTTGTTTGTTTTGGTTTTGGGAGTGGGGACCAGAGGTGTGAAGAGGAGAGCCGGAAAGGCATTAGCTGTACAGTATTTATCCTGTTAACCTAGTACATACTCATTTTAAACATTTCCTAATATTTGAAAAAGAAAATCTCCAAATTCATTTTCTAAAACTAATACTTACTCCAACAATTAAATTATTTCTTTTCCTATAAAATACTGTCTGTAAATCTAAAAAACATGTACAAACACCCTTTTTATAAAATTACATGAATAGGCTTTCCGGCATATCTACTTATTGCTATAAGATACTAGATAACATCTTTAATATTTTTGAAGTTGGTTCTTACAAGTGGGAAATCCATAGATTGGTGCTGATAGCAACAAAGTACCACAAAGAAGTGCTAGCCTTTAGTGTGATTTGCAGCTGCCACCCTATATTATACGATCCTTGTGTAGTAAGATAACTTTTCTTTGTGTTTTGTGACATCCGCAGAGTATGCACAGCCACTTGTGGGAGGAATTGCTGGTACACTTCATCAGAGATCTACCTTTAAACCAGAAGAAGGAAAAGAAGCTGGCTATGCAGACCTGGATCCTTACAACTCTCCGGTGCAGGAAGTGTATCATGCCTACGCTGAACCACTCCCAATCTCTGGGCCCGAGTACGCCACCCCAATCGTCATGGACATGTCAGGGCACCCCACAGCCTCGGTCGGCTTGCCCTCCACATCCACTTTCAAAGCTACAGGGAACCAACCTCCCCCTTTGATGGGAACTTACAATACACTTCTCTCCAGGACTGACAGCTGCTCCTCAGCCCAGGCCCAGTATGATACCCCGAAAGGCGGGAAGCCAGGTCCAACTGCCCCAGACGAATTGGTGTACCAGGTGCCACAGAGCACACAGGAAGTGTCAGGAACAGGAAAGGATGGGGAATGTGATATTTTTAAATAAATCCTTTGAAGGTGATGCTGCTTTTTACAAAGCATCATTTTAAAGCACATGGCCTTTTTTTTTTAATTATTAGTGGTAGTAATATATAGAATGTATTACGTATCTGTCACTGAAGTGGTTGGGGAACGTGGTGACCGAGGTACAGCAAACTACTAATCTTGCCATCTTGCTTTAAAGGTGTTAGTTACTGTGGCACAGTTACTGCTTGCCTGTTAAGTTTTGAACATCCTGTTTGTTACTACTGTAAAACACTATTTTTAATACAGAAAAAAGTTCCCTATAATGCACTTCAAAGAAATTAAAAATCACTGAAAGTATTTATTACCAATGCTGCAGGTACATTAATGAACTCAAGAGATGGCTCTCTAAGCCCGACTGGCAATAACGCATGGTACTGTTTTTGAAATATCTGATGGCTTGAAATTTTACTGTCTTTGTGATAGGTGGGTACTATCATGATTTCTTCCTTTTCTATTCCTATATTCCTTTCTGGATTTTTTTTAGTAAGTGTAGTAAGCACTAATTATAAAGCAAATTTTGATTACAGCCATATACACATATCCATTTTTCCTTAGGAAGATTTATAGCTGGGAAACTCTGACTTACAATGAGCAGGGTGATTGATTTTTCACTTTTTGACACTTTTAAGAGCTTTAACACTTCAGGGTACTTGACCTGGTCTCATCTCTCTGTCTTGCCCCGGGCCCTTGGTGGCTTATCCTATTCTTGTGTTTATAGAATGTTTGTTTAGAGTTTTTTCCACAGGTGATGATTGCTCTACGAGTGTCATGAATTCAGATCCTCTAATATCTTGGTGTGTACTCCTCTGTGTGGAAACAGGAACAACTTTACAATTGGAAAAGCTTTAAAGGAGAGTCCTCCCACCCCAGCTTTATTTTTAATGGGAGTTTTCTTAGGAGAGTTGTGACAAGTTGAGGGCTTCTAAGTGAATATCGTAAACACGACTCACTTGTATTTATCACAGTGAAAGGCAAAATCCTTTCTTCAGAAGTAATATAAATTACCTTAAAAAACAAAAGTAACCAGAATTTGTCCCTTTTTTTGGTTTTATACACACATGTAAACACACATAAATTTTTCTTGAGTTTCAAGGCATTTTATTACTTTCTAGTCAAATAATTTTGAATTTTAGTTTCCCACGGTAAACTATTACACCAAACATAAACCTAACAAGTATTCTTCAGGACTATGTGATTGTGCCCTTTGTGTGGTAAGAGACATGAGTAGCCCTTTATGTCATCCCTGGGGAACAGACGTTGTAGCATTCTTGCAAATGAACATTCATGCCTTGTTTTTGATACCTCCTGGCAACTTCCTTGTCACTATTTGTTCATGACCTGCCCAGAACTAGTTTAGATTGAGTAAAATGGAAATCATCTGTAATTTTTTATCCTATAGTGTAAAAACTATTTTTAAACTGGCAAGATGACACGAGAAGCTCACTATATGATAAAAACAGATGTACTTTTCCATCAGATTCTAGTCATTTATGTTAGCCTTTGCCACCAGACTGTGATGTCGCCAGAATTCACTGAATTTGAGTAAAGATGAACAGTATTCATTTTGTTTGCTTCCACGAATACATCAGTATTCTAAAACATTGCTTCAAAGAGAAGAGTTTATTTCTGCAGCCTTCCTGCCCTCTCCTTGTATGATGTTGCTGGTTTTATTTTCACTTTTCCTTTTCCAGACTTTGAAGTGCAGTTTCATTCATTAAAAAGCCAATACTTTGTTTCAAAGTATTTGAAACAAAAAGCACAGATATTAGACTTTTATTAAAACATATATGAATGTGTAAAGCACATGTATTAATGCAGTCATCCCCTTTCAGGTGGGAAGAGAGTAAACCAGTTTTGTTTTGTTTTTTAATTCATCCTTAGTACACAGAGAATAAACTTTTCCTCAAGTCATATATCTGTTTGAAGCTTTAAGAGAGATGTTTTCAATAACTATTTCTTTTTCCCAAAGAATTTTGCTGTTTTTGTGTAATTGTGTGTACCTGATCGTTTTTCCCTGGAGTTGTGTTTTTCGTTTGTTTGTGTTGTTGAGAGGCAAGTGTTTTCTGAAATGATGCTTATCTTAAGACTCAATTCCTATTGCCACACTGTGCTCTCCTTGAACGACCAATGGGTTTTATAAAAACTAGTAGTAAACCTTTATTTTTCTTTCCAGATGAAGAGCTGAGCCTGATTCAAATGGTTTCTCTGGTTTGTACTTTTTTTTTTTTTAGTTTGTTTATTTTCATATTAGAGGGTTTTTAAATTTGTTTTTGTTTTTTACTATGATTATATGTCTGATATATACAGCTTTGGAGACAATCAAGTAACAACTGAAAATGTGAACGTAACCATTTTTGGCAAAGTTCCCTTGAATTTTTATTGTTTGCTTGAAACACTCAAAACATAAAGTCACTGGTTTATTGGATTAATTTTTCTCGCTGTTAATGCAATGACAGAAATAGAATCAGTGCCGAAGCAAGTGTGGTCATTACACGTTTCGTAAAATTACACTGACTTGGCTGTTACTTGATCTTAGGAACCAGTGTAGTTAAAGATAAGATATTGTGAATTCTGATTTTTGTTTTATTAAATGCTGTAAATCGAAATAGATCCTGTTGTATGTGCCAGGTCTAGTACAGTTATTTAAGTTCACGTTTCATTATTTGCACTTTGCATTGAACAATGGGTTTTGAGTATTTACACAAAAGTTAAAATTATGATGTTATGTATACACTTGCCTCTCCCCTCTTCCCCCAGCACCTTGGGAGTGGGGAGCAGAATATTAGCTCATCTACATATGAATATGGCCACAAAGCTGTGGAAGGTTATAAACCTTGGACTTCTTTGCCTTGTCACCTGGAGAGCAAAGCACTATAGTAACACTGTGTCAGATGGGACAATTAGAAGGAACCAGTAGATTATGTGGGACATTGAAAGCTTTTCAGACCCTCTTAAGAGAAATTAATAAAGCTCTACCTAAAAATATAATAATTACTTATTAGCTCTGCCTTTTGGTTCTGAACTTGAAGTCCCTAACCTGCAAAATCTAAATAAGAGTTGGATGGTTATTAAAATACTTTTTAGGTCAACTATGGCACCAATTCTCATTTATTCCAACTTGTGACTAGTTCCGTCTTTTTTATTTTTTTTGGCACTGGGAAAAGTGGAAATAAAACGTATTGAATTGCATATTGGAAATAAAAATGGCTTGGGCATCACTGATATTCTCCCAGAATGTACTTTTCTTACCTCGGCATGTACTGTAGTCACTCAGTATTTGTATATGTTGCTAGAGTTTAGATTGTATAAATAGTGAGATTTTAATGTGTTCATGTGTTTTTAATAAATTGTATATATGTGTCTTGCTCAGATTATTTGGCTTAAATAAAACAACCTTGAGGTTTTTAGCTTTTTCTCATACTACACAGAATTCCAGATTCTTCAGTTTTAACATCACTCAGAAATTTTATGGCCAACATTATAGTGTTTCCAGCAACACTTGAAAATGCCACGATTGCTTTTTTATTTTTTCTGTGGCCAGCACCATCCTTTTTGAAGCCTGATTTACTTTACGTCAAACGGAACCTCAGCAGCTAAGCTGCAGCCTATAGCTGCGTGTGTGGTGTGCAGGAAAAACCACACTGAACACATGTGGATTCCAGTCTAGTACCTGCCTTTTCCACCTCTAAGTTAGAAGAATCCAATGAAACTGTGGCACTGTGCAAACATATGCTGGTAGTAACAGAACACAGTCCATAATTAATGTCTGATCTAGGTTATGGACTATTCGTATTCTCCCTCTTATACTGCTTTCAAGTATTTTCTTCCTGTTTCTGAGCCTGATCTAATATATCACTTTATACACTCTACAGGCCGGTTGGTTGTCAGCAACACCAGTGTTTCCCGGTGATATTTATTGTTCAAAAAACGGTAAATCTTTCTTTAGCTTAACCTCTTCTGGCGGCTTTTAACTCCATCCTTCTTACAAATTCTACTTGTCTCTTCCTTCCTTCTTCATCTCTCCTTCCCCCACCTCCAAACTGCCTTTGATTATATTCATTAAAATTTGGGAAGGGAGACTAGCTCAGCACATTCGTGGGACTGGCTTGTTTGCATCCGATCGATCAGACTCTTCTCAGGTGCACTGTAGGTAGGCAGGTAAGCTTGCCATTTGGAGATTAGCTTTATTCATATAAAACAATGGAGATTTTTCATGAAAATGCCATTTAAATCCAAAAAACAGCCTGATTCTTCTCAAGGGTTTGCTTGCTCTGTTGTCTTTGCCTTTCCTGATTTACTTCGAATAGAAAGCCTTTAAATTTTAATGAATAAGCCAGGCAAAAAATATTCAAGAATTTTCTCCTTCTTGAGCTTGCCTAGCTCAGCTGCTTGGTATAAAGTTAAACTTTTACATTTCTTTAAAATAATGCAAAGCCACTAGACTTTGGTAATTCTTTAGTTATTTATTCATCCAGAATTTTATGTATGGCCTATTTCCTTTAACTTAACAACAGCAAAAATGCCATCTTCATTCTACCAAATTACTCATCATGATCATGGTTTAGCTAACTGCAGGGGGAACAAAGCTTAATTAAACCAGGATGAACTTAGATTTCCATAATCAAGTGGTTCCTGTTTGCCACACCAAGACATAATCTCATGCCATTGCCCACCAGCCGGGTTCACGGTAGCCAAATACACTTCTCAAAATGTCATTTTATAGTCAAAATCCTGTGGTAAACTAAATCCCCTTATTAGGAAGTCATATCCCTTCAAAAGTCTAAGATGAATTAACTATAAAAAGATGTTTAAAAACACCTTCGAAAACTAGCTTATTGTAAAAACAATGCAATCAAAACTTACTTCCCTAATAACTACACATTTCTTGGTTTTCATAAGTTAAATATATAGTATTCACAGAAATTAAGCTGGTGGTTATGAATCACCAGGCAGCAACAGACTTCACATACATAATTATTTGACAAGTGCATCCAACATATTTAAAAATAAACTAAAAATTGCAGTATAAAAATAAAACTAATACTGTAAGCATCATTTGAGTCTGGAGGGTCAATCTTGAGTCAAGTTGATTACAAAGTTTTTTTCTATAATGTCCTTCAAAAAGAGCTGCTCCGCAGTCACATTGTGGTATGCATTCTAAAGAAGAAGAAAAATAAAATTACCATCTGTCCCACTCTCAAAATATTAACAGCAACAATCGAATATTCTGTATCTACAAAGTGATAAATAAAAATCAGGAATGTCAAGTAACAAGTCACATGTATTTTTAACTTTTGTTACCTTTCTGACTTCTTTTTCTTTGATCATTATTGTGTAAGAACTTTCCCTAAAGCCCACTCTTTCCACTTAAACTCTCACATAAGAGGCTCCTTCAGATCATCCCCTGGTATACTGAGTCATAGTATAAATCTAGAGACCAAAATTTTAAGTCAGAATAGGTTCACTTTTATAAAAGTACCTGGAACTCATTTTTTTTAATCTGCATGGAGAATAAACTATGATGTATGGTTCAGTTTAAGACGTGTTTTTAAAAAATTATTCTGTTCTGTAGATACCCTAATTTTCCTCAGGAAGTTGTTTTAATATTCTGTTCTTTAGATGAGTCTTAAAATGCCATAAATGTTACAGGAAAGATTAGGGATGAGGAGAAATGAACTTAATGTAAAGTATGTTCCAGGCACCTAATTCTTCCACTATTGAAGTGTTTGTCTTACATTTTGGGGGCAGGGAGCGGGGGTGGGGGACAGTATTTGGGGAAGACTTAAGGGGACTGATTTCATGAGATATAGCCATATACAAATAATTCCGATTTTAAGATTAAAAGTGTACAGATAACATTTTAATCCTATTACTCATGATGCACCATTACTCTAAGTCAGAAAAGCAGGAAACTCCTTCCTTGTCAACTAAAATAAAAATCCTCAAAATCAAATCTACCCCTATTGATCCCTCCCTATTCAGTCTAATATAAAGGTATGTAACCTTTTTGACCATGAAGATTCTTTTGCGGGGCTAAAATATTCTAGACCATCTGGTTTACTTAATTGGAAAGAAATTATTATGACCACAGCAATGCTTTTAGGTGAATTTGTATTATCTCAAACAGTATGTTGTCTATACTTAAATAGTGCAAATAGGATGGAGTATCTAAAATAAGGCTTGGTCCCTCTATGGATTTGATGATATTTGGCAGTAATCATAAGGTTCTCCCAAGGGTGTGAGGCCCACAAATTGGGAACTGCTGCTATAGTAAAATGATCTCAATTTGAGTTCTAGTTTCAGCCCTTCGTAGCTCTGTAACCTCCATCAAGCCCTCAACCTCTCAAAACCTGTTCTCTCAGTAAAATGAGAGGGTGGGAAGAGAAAAAATGAGCTGTCCAACACTGAAGATCAAAGATTACACCCAAGTATATGTATATTACTTCAAGTACTTTACCTTATTCATCAAAGACATGGTGGCATTCCCATAGTAGTGCAAAGGACTCTTGAGGTCAGAAAAGTTGTATTTAAAGCCAGCTAGGTGAACTTCATGACATATGTGAAAGGCCAGTGTGATGGCAATAATTCCTGTCGTTGGGTGTTTGGGTTTCTAGGGGGCGGGAATGAAAGTTTTTTTAAAAAAATCCAAAGTACTTGTTTCCAAAGCATATTTGGTTGGCCTAATTTTATAAAACAGGGATTTCTGAACATTTAATCAGGAAAGAAATATTTAAACCTTCATGTTCTAAGGCTCACACCCTAAACAGTACACATATATACCCCGACTCTGAAAAGAGTATGAACAGCCAACTCCTTGACTAGTGTACGATTATTTTACCCCATCTCTCGTCTCAGCAATTTTGCTTCTACACTTATCTACTTTCTCCCTTCATCATCAATATTTTCCTCTATTAAATCATTCCTTTCAGCATACAAACATATCTAAAAAAAATGAATAAAACAAACGTGCGTGATCCTATGTCATCTTCCAATTATTGCTCCATTTCTTCTGATCCCTGTTCTAGCAAAACCGCATTAAAGATTTGTCTCTGCTTGCTCATGTCCCATGTTCTCTTTAACTCCATTCAAGCAGGGTTTCCTCCTCTTTCCTGTCAGTATCACCAGTGTGACCTCCATGTTTCCCAAACCAGGGTTTATTATTTGTGCTTAACTTCTGCACAGCACCGGACATGGCTGACCTTTCTCGAAATATACCAGGTCCTCACTTGGCTTCTGGGACACCATGTCCTAGGAAGACTTTAATCTAGTTACAACTATTTCTAATATCTCTAAGTATAATCAGGGTTGTCCTGTGCTTTTGGAATTGAAGACATTACCTAAAAAAAAAAAAAGAGCAAGGGATACATCTGATCATACCTCACTTAGGAAAACAAGAGCTGAAAAGTCACAAAACACATTCTGAAGCTGTCCTTTACCCTCAAAATTACTAAGGCATCGAGTTTAAATTTCAAATATGTATGCTTTGTGACTTAAGAATTCCCCTTCCAGGAATCTATCCTACAGAAATAACACAAGCGTTCACGAAACCCCAATAAGCACATGCACTGCTAAATTATTTATAGAGGAGAAAAAGTTGGATACATCTAAATGTAAATAGGGGAGTAGTAAACGGGAAAAAGAAAATAGAACAATACCGATGGTGTAATTGTAATTATGTTGAACAAAGAAAAAGGGTATGTGTATGTGTTCGTGAATGCACAGGAAATAGTCTAGAAGGACATAAAAGGTGGAAAAGATTGGGACATGACATGGGGTATAGAGGGAGGGGAAGGATGATTTCCTTTTTTATTTTTAAGGTGGAAAACCTTGGGAGATGCTACGGGTATAAAGGAAAGCGATGTATGATTTCCTTTTTTTTGTTTGTTTTTTAATATTCCTTTATAAGTTATTTGATTTTAAACATGTTACACTTTAGAATTTCTTAGTCACAATTTTTATCATGCTAAAGAAAATGTACACGATGTATATTTATTTCTTTGGATTTTCCCTGCTTTACAAAGAGGGAAGAACCTCATTTCAGCTAAGGAATTAAGTTAAAAGAGTTACTCAAGCTTCAAATGAAAAATACATCTCTGCCACTGAATGGAGTCTAGAGAGTATTGTCTTCTAGGGAATGTAGGCAAACAGGGCTACTAGAGCCAAAGTCAATGAGATTTCGTTTAATTAAATAATTTGCAGTTTCAAGAACTCTTTCAATACTGATGTAACTACCATTTCTTGAGAATATAGTGCCAATGTTTCCTCTGTCCACAGAAATATTTCTGGACTACCTTATTGTCCTTCCTCACCTTTTCTCTGGCTTTCTTGTGGTATTTTTATCTAAATGCTTTGGACAGTTCCTTTTATCCTGAAAAGCCATGCACTTGTCCTGAAGCCAGTCCTATTTCTCTGAGTACAAGCCTACCCTTCCGCCCACCCAGTCAGACTCTCCTTGCTGCAGAAACATTGAAGATCAAGTTACGAGAGGGGAACCATTTAGACATGCACAAAGAAATCCCAGGAAGACTCTGTAAAGGCAGGAAAAACCCTTCCTCTTAAGTTTCTTTTCTTTGCAACCTGAAAAATGTAAAGGTAATACCCACAGATAACTAATTTTACTGACTCAGATGTGGCCCTCAGAAATCATCGCATGAGCTGTGGTTCTCATACAGATTCCAAGAGCTCCCTGACCTTCTATCCTACCTCAGCCAGATCTTTAGTTTGAAACCTTGCAAAGATAAATACATACCTGATTTTTGGGAAACACTTTTGGAAAATGAAGCAGTTCATAAGCTGCTGTTCTAATAATGAAAGGATCTAATATTCGGATTTGATAAGGTTTATAGATCAGGTTTAAGGCTGGTTTCTTCCAAAAACCATTAGTGTTCTGAAATAAAGTAAGAACATAGAACATTATGGTTGTCTTTGTTTTTAAGGAAAAAAAAATAAAGTGATCTGAAGACAGGTCAATTTTGCCAACTTACTATTTTGTCACCCATCAACAATTCTGACAGCCACCTTAAATCATGTGGCTTAAAAACAGTAAGAATTGCTGTCGTATTAGGATCATTGTGAATGGGATCTGAAAAAACAGATTCTGGATAAAAAAGTCGGAAGGTTGTCCTTCTTCCAACTTCCTCTTCATGTCCTAAAACAGGACCATTATTCATTCTGTGGGTAATAAAACACACAAGATTTCCATTACAATTCTCAGAGGTTTCAGAGTTGGACAAACATCAGCCATTTATCCTGTGCTCTGAAGTCACAAGACAATTGATCAATCTTTTACATCTAATGACCAAAGAGATAATTTCCATTCAGGAAATACCTACTTTATCAAAGGTAGAAACATTCATTTGTATTTGAAAATTAATTGTGGAGCCAATATAATTCAGTTTTACTGCTAGGAAAACTGAAGAAATGGGGACATAGAACCAGAAAATACCATACTTAATAGAGACCTTAGAAGACAACCATACAAAATCCCTTGGATTTACAGATAAGGGCTCTGAGGTCCAAAGAGCTAGAGTTACTTGCCCAAGGTCACACAGTCATGTAGCACATGGATGTGTGTCTAAGTGACTGACAGGCAAGAAGAATCACATTTAAGTTGGTTTGAAGACCCATCAAAATTGTGCTCTGAAATAAAGCAACAATATAAAATTGCTGTATTACACTTAAGCACAACCAAATGAATGTCTACTGCCAGAGTGAACTAAAGAACCACAAAGGATCTACTGTGGGGTTTGTGTACGCTCAAAGCCAAGGTTAGACATGCACGATTTATGCGCACACTATGAAGGCATGCAATAAAAAAGGAATGCTTTGTTTCCAAAACAGTGTCCCCTAGGAGGATAAATACTGTTTTACCCTTTGCCACTGACTCTCTGTAATATAAGATAGTCTTAATAACACTTGACATGACTTTCGAAATGTTGTACCCATGGTGTTTTCCCACAAGGTCTTCCTATGGTTCTAAATGATCGAATTTAGACAACTATGCATAGAGAGACTGTGGTTGCTTCAAAATTGTTTTGTAGGTAAATTACCACAGCTTTCTCAAAATGGATAAAAACAGAAAATACAGTGAACCTCTCCACGTAGAACCCTAGGTAGCTTATAACCCAGCAAAACGCCCAAAAGTGCCAGGTTGTCCCAGTGTGTTGCCCCAGTGTGCTGGCTTTCCCATTCTTCAAAAGACTATTCATGGCCACTCCTAACATGCACACACACTCTCACCCCAGATCGTGACCTTACCGCAACCTTCCCTGTGAAAATAGAGACAGAAATGTCCTCATTTTCCCACTCCTACATCTAAGGGACTCCTGGTTGCCGTAACCACAATCCTGGCCCTCCCTTCTGTTACAAAAGATTAACCATACTGCGCTCTGGACCCCACGACCGCCTGACCCCCACCCATCTCTTTTCCCACACCAATCTCTTTCTCTACTCATTTCCATCAGTTTACCAATATGCTCTAGCACCTCCTATCTGTACAAAAGAAAGTGAAACAAAAAAATTCTCCCTCAATTGCATAACCATTTGCAGCTACTATCTCATTTCTCAACTCCCCTTCAGAGCAAAACTGTCAAAGAAGTTGACTGTACTGCTTTCTCCACTTCCTCATCTGTCATCCTCTCTTCAACGCATTCCAGATGGGCTTCTTGCCACATCATGCCTCTAAACCTGCTTTTATCAAGAGTATCAGTGAGCTTCAGGTTGCCAATGGGCACCTCTCAGTCCTTATCTTGCAGGACCTCTTGCCAGCACTGGGACACAGTTGATCCCTCCCTCTGTCCTCAAACACTTTGTATTCTTGGCTTCTGAGATCACTTTCTCTTGATATTCTTCCTACCTCATTAGTGGATCCTCTTCATCTCTTTACACACTCCTTTTTCTTTGCTCAACCTCTAAGTATCAGGTGCTCCGAGGCTCAATCCTGGGCCGTCTTTTCTCTCTTAGGCTCTCCCTGGCAAGTCTCACCCAGTCTGTGGTTTAAATACAGCTTGTGGGCCACTCACCATCAAGATTTTAACCTGTTTGTCCAACCGCCTACTCAACTTATCCAGCGTGAATCTAATAAGCACCTCAAATCTAACATGAAATCTTGTTTTTCCTCTAAACCTGCTCCTACCCCAGTCTTCCCCAACTCAGTAAGTGATATCACTCTCCAGCCAATCTCTTACGCTGAAAAGAGAGAAGGAGGTATCTTTGGTTCCTTTATTCCCATTCCTCCTCACATCCAACACAATGACAAATCCTGATAGCTCTATATCTAAAACATGTCTCCAGTCTGTTCACTTATATTTTTCTCTCCCATGACAATCCTGTTTCAAGCCACAATCATCTCCTACCTGATTACAGAAACCTGACTGGCCGCCTCCTTTCTACCCTCGTCCCTCACATTCTATCCACGCATTGTTCTCTTGCTTGAAAGCCTTCAAAAGCTTCCTATTGTACTTAAAATCCAAGCTTCTAATCCCAGCTTATGAAGTCCTACACAGCCTGCTCTTTGCTCACCTTCTCGGCTTTCAGTTGCACTACTCTCCCCAGCCCGCTACCCTCCAGTCTCTCCATGTTTTTTGTTTTTTGTTTTTTTTTTGGTTTATTTGTTTGTTTTTATGCTGCTCAAACTCAGGATCATATCCTCCTAAGAACCTGCAGGAAACGTTCTCTCTGCTTGGATGGCTCTTCCCCGATCTTCACATGGCTGCTACTGTATGGTCGCCTAGGTCTAGCTTTGATGTCTCCTCAAAGTGGTCAACCATTCTAAAGGAGCCTCTCGATCAATCTCTATCATATCTTTTTTTGTCTCTATGGCATTTAAAAAATATAATTAGTTTTCCTCCCTTCATTAGAATGTAAGCGTCACAGGGAGCAAGAACATTGTTCTTATCCACTGCTATCTCCCCTGTGGCTACAACTGTGTCTGGCATATTAAGGAGACTTAATAAATATTTGCTAAATGAGTGAAATCTAGGCCTAACTTTAGCCAACGGCTGAGAGAGAAGGTTGCGTAATCAAGTGCACAAACACACTAAAGCAATTCCCATTCCTTTTAAAACAGAGCTGTAGTAAAGTAGGAAACCATATTCTTCTGAAACAATTCTAGATTAGCAAGTAGGAAACATATTTACCTTATTATTATATCATAGGTGTCTATTTTTTCTCCTAATGTCTTATTCTTCAAAATTCCTCCATTACCAACCACCACGCACTTCTTACATGGCAGGCTGTGGGACAGATAGGAAAGTGAGACATTGAGCCATCTTTTACAAACTGGGTGATTTTGAGAACCCATTCACACTTTCAGGAACCCAATGCCAAATTTTACATGTTGCACAAATAGAAAAAGAACCAATTGAGACTTACAGATCTAGAGATGTATTAAAAGATACAAGATTCGATAAATAACATTCTATAGGAAGAGTATATCATAACTGTCAGCAACGATCAACTCTTACCAGTCTGTACACATTCTCTCATTTGATTCTCATAACCATCCTTTGAAATAAGTAAGCCTGATATCCCTATTACACAAATGAGGAAAGGGATTCAGAAAACTGTTATATAACATTTCAAAGTCATACTCCAAAGAGGTAGAACTAGCATTTGGATCCAGACCTTCAGACTACAAAACACCCCTCCACATAGGATTCTGCACCTGTGTTTTGTATTATACGTGTATATACTTTTTACCAGCACTGCCCATCCGTCTGATTCTACCTCTGGCTTCTGTTATCTAAGTGTGGAGATGGACAGTTTGGAATCTGGCAGGGAGAGCTTTCTGTACCCTGCTCATACTCGTTTCAATTTCCCAAACATGGACTGGTCCTTGGAGCTTAACCAATGCAAACTAAAAGTTCACTCTGTGTTCCTGGCAAACAGACTTAAGTAGAACACAGAGGGGGACTTCCTGTTGCCAGCTGGGGTCAGCCTAGAACCATGGATTGCACACCGTTGGCTCTCAGCAAACACGGCCCTAACCCACCTGTCTCCCAGCTCTTACCACCACCTGGTCAGGCCTGGAGAAATGACAAAATGGACCAGGTCCTTCCCCTCTAGGGGACAAAACTACAGAATGGAAGGCTGTTAAGGCTGTCCTTCCAGGGCCCTCATGACATGGAAAGTCTAAAGAAAAAATTATTTCTCTAAGAACTGTGAAATCAGCAGACCCATTGAACTCAGTACCTGAAGGCTTTTAGGAAATTAATGAATAGCAAACTGTACAAATGCTGTAGAAGGTTTAAACAGAGAGAATGCAGGGATACAGGAACTATTTAAAAAATGCCACGCATTGGCGTTGTCAGGTTAAGAAGAGACAATGTACACATTCCTATACCCATAAGTTTACGTTTTCTTAGCAGAATTTGTCTAGCTCATCTAATTATTTTATAAGTTTTAACTCTTTAACATTTTAAAAACACTTTTTAACACGTTTTAACTGGGGGCTCTTAGGTCTCAAAATATTAAAGAGTCATGCGCCTAAATCAGTGTCTACATCATCAGATGAGAACAATAAGCAGTTTCATAGGCGGGTGGGGTTTGTGGGCGAGGGGGTGGGACTGTCCAACAGATGCTCCTTGAGGATGTCCCCGAAACCTCACACTACGGACATGTCACATATCACAATGTGTTCTAGACATGTTTGTTTAAATCTATTTGTTTGTTCTAAACTCAAGAAAGTAATATTATCCCTAGATGCTTTTATAAGCAACTTTGACTTCAGTCCCAATTCCAGGAAGCCAAATTTATCAAAGACTCCTGGGTCTGGGTCCAAGTAGCATGGCTGAAATGGGAGCCCCAGTGAATATTCAAACCTTTCCTCTCAGGGTATTATTGCCATTATCCTCACCAGTTCCATCCCAGGAACACTCTACAGCACTCACAGCTTGCTTGGCCTTTTCATAACCTCTGGGTCAGCTTAATTCAGAACAGAGGGTAAAGCTCCTAAAGCTGGCTCCATCTCCCCCTGGGAATGCGGGGCAGGGCTGGGCGCTGGAGGGCATGGCTAAGAGCAGACGGGATTGAAGTAACAGCTGTTCCCGTCAGGTGACCTGCCTGGGAGTGGAGGAGTACTACAAACAGTGCCTTGTCTAACCCTCCCCCTCCTATATACGAAAGCGGGAGGCCACTCCCTTGTCCAGGGAAAGGGCTGCCTTGCCCTGAACCCAGGTGCCGCAGGGGCTCCAGCATCCATCCTGGCCTGGAGTCCCCAGTCTGCCACCAGGCTGCCTGCCTGAGTCCAGCTACACCAAACATACAGGGGACAAGGGCCGGAAGCACAGGCCACCAGTATGCATACCCCACCCCAGCTTCTTACCCTTAACAAAAGACTCCTGATCCACAAGCCAAACCTCTGAAGTTGACCCCAGAAAGAGTAACTCAGCTCAGTCCTAGACACAGCCAGTTCTATGATGTTGTTCAACAATAACTGTCATGTTGGATCTTAGTGTTCACAGACGTTTGTCCCTGTCAGACTGGATTACAGATAGTCATCAAGCCCTAGATCACGTGTAGCTGAAAGAGCATCATGGTAAGAGCAGCTACCATCTGTCATACTCCAGAAGCCACATCACCAGTCCCTACTCAGGTTCAAGGTCTTGGGCCTCCCCCTACAGACCCAACTGACCCTTCCAGCCAAGAAAAAAGGGGGAGTTGCAGACAGATCTCTTTTGCAGGATCCTTAAGAATTAGCTACCAAGAGAGGGTCATTCCTTGTGCTCAGTCTGTCCTATTTATGGTCCCAGCAGGTTCAAAGACTTGGAAAAAAATGGAAAGAAATCATATATTGCCTCACTCAAGAGAAGTCCCATTCCAAAAACTCTTTACAGTTCAATGTCACCATATTTTTAGGAATTTCACTTTCTGGTTTCTTCTCTGTCAGCTTTACAGGGGACAGACAGAGCAGGGAAGATCCTTCACTGCAGGAAAAGCTTGCCAATGCCTTTGAAAAGAAACCTTGTTAATGAAATTCCACTTTTCCTCCTGGGAAAGGATATTGCAAAGATGCACACATTTTTCTGAGAGTCACATATAAAGCCAGAAACTCTTTTGAGGGTGTCCCTAGGACTACTCTGGCAATAACATCTTACCTACAGCTCGTATTCACAGGTCCACCGGGGCTCTGGGAAATATGGACTGATACACACAAGCCGTCTGAACCACACTCCTCACAATGCACTGCTTCTCTCTCTCCCCAGAGGCAGCCCATACCATTAAGGACTGATTCACTCTCTCCTTGGCTTCGTCCTCTTGGCCTAGGCTCCCAGCTTTCCCTGCCTCCTTACATGTGAAATAATGACTTTCAGTGTCCTTTGGGTGACTATATAACTTCACCATATTTAATTAACACAACTTTCATGCACAAATAGCTGCAGTGAATTGTGAGCCCCTAAAGGAAATAGTAGTATCATTTATATCTCTGCATTTTCCCATCTCACCACTTCCTTATTCATAGGCTGTGCATCGTAGACATCAGTTTGGTTGTTACATTACATGTGTGGGGGTCATTTTCCTACTTTCTGTCTGGAAAAGCAGGTACCTGTTACTCCTCCCCCAACCTTGGAAACACGTAGGGAAATGCACGTGCCCTAAACTGCTCATCCAGAAAACAAAATTAATTCCAGAATGCCTGACCTGTTAATGGAAAATCCGGAAAGCTGCTAAAACAGTAGTGGTGAGAGATTATACTTCCCCCAGGCAATAGGCAGGCTTCTCACAAAGCCGGGCAAAGCCAGAAGAGTTATTACCATATACAGAGGGGAAATGTCAGCATAACCAAAATAGAGCAAATAAACTTGAGTTGCCCATTTCAAATGATCTGTGGTGTGTCTCCTTTTCTGAATGCTTTTTGATCTTTCATTTGTTCCCTTCCACATCATCATGTACATGAAAACATATCACTGCTTTCATCTACAAATGAGCTCATTTCCTCTGCCAATGTTTGGTCTAGAGATAGCCAAGTGACCCATCTCTGGACAGTAAGATATCAGGCAAGTCTGTTAGATGCTTTTGGAAAAGATTTTGCCTCTGGCAAAAGAATGGTGTGAGCAGAATACTTTCTTTTTACCCACCTCTTCCTTTCTGCTTAGACATTGACGTGTGATGACAAAAAGAGCAGCTGCAACTCAGAGGAAAAGAGAGCCACAGAAAAACTAGCCTGGAGCCCTGACGTCACTGAGCCACAACCAGAACCACTCCAAATAGACACGCAGGTTGCACACAGTCCAATGGCAGGGAGCACTGTTCAGGTAACTATGTGTACGACCTGGCTCTCCCAGTAGTTGTGCAATCCACAGTCTACACGGCCATAAGCAGCCCACCCCACAAACTGGAACCACAAACCTGCAGACCTGAAATCACATATCTATGCAATATGGGAGATAATAAAGGTTCACTTAGTTTATATCACTTAATCAGGAGACTACTACTTGCAGTGAGAAGATCCTAAAACATTGTACAAGGGACTGTGGGTAAAGAGACCTGACTACTAGTTCTGGCTCCCCACATGGAACCCTGGTATCTTACTCTAGTAACCTGACCTCTCTGATCTCAGTTTGCCCTTCTGTGAAGTAAGGGAATCACTGAGTTCATGAGTGTTGTTATACCGTTAGACATGACCATTTCCTCTGGCATACGCACCAACATTTCTGTACCTTTATCCAACATCTGACCACAGCAGATGCCAGAAACAGGTAGTAATGGCTGCTCCTATGTCTTCACCACATATGATTCACTCTGTTGATGTAGAATCACAGCTTCCCCTCACCCTCAAGTTTTCCTCCTGGCTGAAAATGCTGCAATGGCTGGGTACGGTGGCTCACGCCTAAAATCCCAGCACTTTGGGAAGCCAAGGTGGGAGGATCACTTGAGGCCAGGAGTTTGAGACCAGCCTGGGCAACAGAGCAAGGCCCCGTCTCTACTAAAAATCTTTTTTAAAAAAATTAGCTGGATGTGGTGGCATGTGCAGGAATTCAAGGCTGTAGTGAACTGTGATCACGCTACTGCACTCCAACCTGGGCAACAGAGCAAGACCTTGCCTCAAAAAAATAAAAAATGAAAAATAAAATAAATAAAATAAAATAAAGCTGTCGTGTAAAGAAACCATGCAAACAGGATGTCAGATATCTGGAGTACAGATGCAGATGTTGATATTCCTTATAGAGTCAGGATGCTCTTTTTAATAAATATACCACTAATGTCTACTACTTTTTTTTTTTTTTTTAGGTTTTCTAAGGACATGCTCCCAACCTGGCTGGTAGCCAATCTAACCCAGTTCTGCTGATGCTGACATAATGGATTCTGCTTGAGAGAGCAACCATGTAGCTTTTAAAAATCCCCATCCACTTGGCAGGCAACTAACTTGACACAGGTGCTTTTGTCAGTTAAGATATTCCATGTACATGTACTTACTATATAACCACCTACGCTGCGGGACTAAAGCACTCTTCATAGCACCTGGCACGCTTTCAGAATGCAATGTTGGTGGTCGGGGATGGGGAACTTTTTTGTATACTTAAAGTGCAAGCTAAGGTTTTGTGATTCAGGGTTTCTGCTGCTTCTGGCTGTGGGACGATACACTCCCATTGAGGAGAAAGCAACAATCCTCAGGACCAGGGGGCAGGCTGATGCTAAGGAGCTATGTGGACAGCCAAAATGGATGAGGGCCTTGGAATATGGGCACATTCTAAATATTCCTTTTTTGTGATGCAATTATCTTAAAAAATCCTCAATCTTGAGTGAAGTGAAGTTTGTTAGAAATGGTCCCCTAGTGTTAGCTGTGCTATGGAGAACAAAGAGAGGAACCTGGGTCCATAGCAGCTGCATATAGAAAAGTTGCACTGAGCTTGTTTGTTACAGAGCAGAGTTAAATAACTGACTTCTGAATCCTAAAAGTGACCAGGCACAGAAACAGATGGGGACCAGGAAAGTGATGGAGAATACTGATAAAAATGGCTAGTTGTCCCTCAATAATAGTGTTGCCTTTGCCCCTTAAAATCGGACTCATTGTTTCAAAGGTGCACACACAGTCCCCTGGAATACAGGCTGCATTTTCCACCCCACCCTCCCGTACTCAGTGGCTGCTAGTAAATGTCTAACAACCGGTCCCGGGGGAGAAGAGGGAGCCTGTGAACGAGGGAAGCCCTGATTTTAGTGTCTGCCAATTCCCATGGTATAAATACTTTTGCCATGGCGAATGTCAAGCTTCCACCTTGACGGCAGCGAATATGGAGCTGAATACGAAGCAACGCAGTTCTCCCGAGTTGGTACCAACTAGTTCCAGCACATCACTGGATGAATGAAGTGTTACACGTGAGTTCTGGGAGATGTCCTTAAAGGAGGGGGCATGTCCTAAAGGGGCGGGGCGTGCCCTTTGCCCGTTCCTCCTCACTGCTGGCAGGAATGTAGATGTGATCAGTGGAGATCCAGCTGTCATACTGGACCATGAGGAGGGAGTCGTGTTTTGAGGAATGGCAGAGACAAGACAGAGAAGAAGCCTGGGCACCTGAGGATCACTAAACCACCAGGCCAGCACTAAATGTCTACCTGCAGGCTTCACGCACGTGAAAACTGTGAGGAACAGGAACACTTCTGTCTTATAATCAGACATTTTGAGTTTTCCCCTTCACAGTGTAATTTATCCTGACTGAGGGTTTCATGCATGCTGTACAAGATATCTGAACAAAACTGGGACTTATATCTCGTAGAATCTTAAAGGATTCAGATTTGAAACAACAATAATGAAATGTCTGAACCCTTCTGGAAAGTTCAAAGAGGATAGACTGAGAATAAAAGGTAAGAAAAAGATCTGTGCTTAGCTGCTGCACTCCAAAATATGCCAAGCATCTTCCAAAAGAATAAGAAAAGAGCAAGGCCAGCAACTATTAATACATAAATATCAGTGAAGAACACAGAAACAGGAGGGAAGGGAACTTGAAAGGGGCTGACCTCATCCCTCTCCACCTCAGCCCCTCCTCTCTGACCAACAGACCCAAGACAAAGAGCCAGCCGGCTTATGCCAACAGGGCTTCCTCCTAGGACATGTGGAGCCAGCTCCAACTCCGTATGCCAGGGGCTCGGGCAGGACTCTCCCACCAAGGACAGACATTTATCTTTCTTTTTTCTTTTCTTCTCCTTTCATTTCTTTCTTTCTTTCCCCCTTCCTCCTTCCTTCCTTCCTTCCTTCCTTCCTTCCTTCCTTTCTTTCTTGACAGGGACTTGCTCTGTTACCCAGGTTGGAGTGCAATGGTGCCATCATAGCTCCCTGCAACCTCAAACTCCTGGGCTCAAGTGATCCTCCTGCCTCAGCCACCTGAGTATTGGGGACTACAGTTGTGCGCCACCATGCCCAGCTAATTTTTCTATTTTTTGTAGAGACATGGTCTTGCTATGTTGCCCAGGCTAGTCAAACTCCCCGGCTCAAGAGATCCTCCCAGTTTGACGTCCCCAAGTGCTGGGATTATAGGTGTGAGTCATCATGCCTGGCCTTTGGCTTGTTTTTTTCCTGGTGTTGTATAACAGGCACCAGACAAATGTCGAATGATTTGTTTAAAATAGAGGTAAAATTTAATATTACATGTGAGCCGCTCCATAAAATTAAGTGCTATGCAAACAGAAGATAACAATATCATAAATATATTCTTATCTATCTTCAAAATACCCTTTCTGAAGTCTCCAGGGAACAGGTTTGCACAAGTCAAATAAGCAATTTAGCAATGTTGACAGGACATCTGTGATGCTACACAACAGGCACCACTGTGCTCACTGCGGGGCTCCTACAGGGGTATCCGCCGCTCAGTCTGTATCTACAGAGTCTCTGACTACGCATTTCCTCCCCGTCACACCCCGACTCTTGGCAACTTCGGACTAAAGAACTCTCGCGTCGTCAGCATGATTTTCAATCCCTCCTCACCAACCACACCCCACCTGTCTCCCAATACAGGTCATGCTAAGAAATGGACATAGGCTGATGGTGGAGAGTAGGAGTGTGCTTGGTGACAAAGGGGGCAAAGGGCAGGGGACAGCAAGACCAAGGCAGCAAGAAGAGGGGGAAACGGCCCTGTGGGAGAAGGGGTTATGAAAGCAACTACATAAAGCACAGAAATGGGGTGGCGAACCTACAGCCTTAAGGCCACATGTTTCCTTCTCTGTCCTTAGGTGTGGCCTTTTGACTGAATCCAAATTCTACAGAACAAATCCTTTTATTAAAAAGGGGTACAGCACAGAAAGATGAAGCTTTCCTTGCCTCCGTTGGTGCTTAAAAAAGAACAATCTTGAATTCACCTTCTTATAAATATTTGCAGACACTTGCTGCAAATATTTAAGGAATACCCATTATGGCTCTTTATTCAGACATCCAAGCACTGGAGTTAGAACTATCTAGGTTCACATTCCAGCTCTGGCATTTACCAGCTGTAACAAACTGTATATGTTTCCCCAACTTCAGTCTCTCCATTTACAAAATTAGAGCACATTGACACAAAGCACATATGCGAAAAGTCTGTACAAAACGATATTGTATAAATGCGATCTCTATGAAATTTTAGGTTGGAAAAAAAATACAGTTGCTGTTGATATGCAATCAAAATTAAAATTGATTAGGTTGATGGCATAGTCTTAAATTATGCCAAACTGGAATGAATCAACACACATTACAACGTTACACAAATCTACACTTCAATAATCTAGGTCTCCAATAGAGAAAAATGAGATAAACCCAGACAAAATCTAACACTGGTTCTATAGCTCCATTCTGTAAACTCTATTTCCACTTTCACACCTCTATTCACTACCCCCCAACTTCTGGACCCCTCCAACAGCAAGAAAGGAAATTCTGCCATTTTCCTTTTTTAATGGAGGCCTGACATCTGTAGAAATCCATATCATCACACTGGCTCCCTGGCCAAATTCTAAAATGTAGCTTAAAATTTTGTGAAGTAAGTCTACCTCTGTAAAATAAGGCACCTGCCAAGAAGTCTATCTTTGGCAATTCAATTTCTCTGGGGTCAACCTGACAACAAAATTTTCTAAAAACGAAGTTACATTTATAGTCAAAATATCTATCTCAGAAAGTTGTTTTTTGCTTCCTTCAAATATAATTCTGATTTTAAAAAGGAAGACAGCTGCTTCCAAAATCTAATATTCAACCTCCTTAAAAGTGAAACAGAAGGGACCTTCATGAGTAGTTGGGAGGATGTCTGGGAAAGGATGGGAAACAGTCCACAATGGGAGGCTGTGAGCTGGTAACAGGGTGTATGAATTAATTCTTAAGTAGGAACAACTTAAAAAAGGTGAATGAGGGTCAGAAATGTCCTCCCTTGGGACCAGCACTGATCATCATCAAGACTGCAAACTTTTGACCAGTTTGCAAGACTGCAAACCAAGTTATGCAGCTTCTAAATTAATGTTCTAGCTTGTTTATTTCAAGCATCAAAGAAATAACTACTAGAATTTTTAGTTACGTGCAAATGCTACGAAAGTTTCCTGTAAATGCATATTACATCTCTTGGAATGTATATTTTGAACGACCTTAGCTAAAGCTAAAAGTCAGATGGAAGCAAGGAAATAAACTCACTTGTCAAACTCATCAAAGAGATCACAACTCTGCAGTTTTGAAAGAGCATGTCGAAAATATTCCGCTAGAAAACAAATGGAGTATTATGAATAAAAGGATAATCATGGCTTTGTATGTACATAGTAAGCCACCTTGCTCCCTTCCCGCCAAACCCATTTCCACCTGGCCTGGCCACATTTGATTTGTTCTATGAAAAATTAATGATACACATGCAATCAACCAGCAGTGATCAGTAAGCACATTTAACATGATAAACGCTCTAAGGACACTTTCCAAAAACCCCAGAAAAAATATGACGCTTAATCTGAAAACCATCATTAGAAAGTAATCCAAAAATTAGCAGTATCAGATGATTCTGAAACTGATATTAGAATAGAAAAATCAATAGTAAGTTTAAGCCAATTGCAGTCCTGTCACCTCTTGGGTTTTCAAGGTCTCTCAAAAATCTAGAACTTAAAGCTATATAAGGCCAATTAGTTATCAGTGAGCAGAAGGGAAAGTGCTTCATCATTAGAAGATAGAATAATTCTCTCTAAATTTAACAAAAATAAAATATCTACTGATTAAGAAAAAAGACTGATCGAGGAGCTAAAGCTTGAGGATGAAATAAAACTCACAGATAAAGAGGTAAAATGGGGAGATAGGAAGGAAGGTAACCCTCAGGGTTATCTGGAGCTAATTCTAAATCAGAATAAAGTAAGGCATCAGAACTCACACGAATCATTCGGTGTCAGAACGAATGTAAAAAGCAGTTTCTCAACAACAAAAACAAATGCGCCTTTTTTATCCTCTGCTTCTACACTGCCTCAAAAGGATTGGAGATTTATATTTTAAAATTTAATTCCTTTCATCACATCCCAAAACCATATCCCTTAGGAATCATTAGGAAGCAGAAAGATTAAAAGGCCTAAAAATTATATAAACATGCTGTTCTCATCAAACACCACTCAAATTTAACAGGGCAGGTAAAAATAATACTACTGACCTGATCTTCTTATCCCATAGGGCAAATCAAACTTATCGCTACCATACAAGGAAGCAATCTTTTCAAAATCAGCCGCACACAGAAAAGGGTGAAACTGATGAGACCTGGAAGGAAAGGATAAAGGATGATTTTGCCAAATGCTTATTATATTTGTAGACTTTAAAAATCACAACTGAAAATAACTGTAGTATATAATTCATATTGTCATACTGACTGCATGAAAATGTATAATTATTTTTACATTTTTTAAAAAATAGTTTTAAGCAGCATTTGACTATTACATAGAATGGGATATCAATGGACCTACACAACTAGACCAAAAACACTTTCTAGGTACTGAAACAAAAATTATGTTACAGCTCAGGGGATGAAAACAAAATTTAAAAACAAACCAACAACAAGTGATAAAATGATAGCCATATATGGGAAGAAACAAAGAAAGTAATAAAAGCATTGATGCTAAGTCTAAATTTAAAAGTACCACATGTATGAAACTGTATCAGCTGTAATGGAATAATTTGTCTGGGGTCACTAAACCATAAATGAAAAAGCTGAAATCCACACCCAACCCTAATTCTAAGGAAGAGATGTCCTCTTTGTAACGGCTCCAGGTTTCAGAGAAGAGCTTCTCCAAATTGCCACCGGCTTTTCTCTATTTCTGATAAAGTATACTCAAGCACACTCTAGGGGACTGCCCTCAGAGAATACTGTTCACATGACAAATGCAAATCTACTTGTCACTTCAACTGTAGACTTATGTACCTGCTGAGCAATCTCGTATAAATATTTTACCCCTTTTGAGTTTTCTCAGAAATGAAAAGATTTTTTTTTTCACTAGGTTTAGAATACTTTGATTCTAGAGTAGCATTTTAACCTGAAATCTGTAATCCATATGTGATTCATAAAATCAATCTTGTGAGTCAAGATCATCAATATTTTTAAAAAGTGAATAGAACAGAACACTTGGAGTAATGAGAGTAAATATTCTTCCCTTTTTTTCTTATTTTAAAGGTGTGTGTATAATAGCTCTCAAATGTGTTTCTTACTATGAGTCGTGGTCAAAAAAAGTTTAAAAATGCTCTTCCAGTTTTGCAGTGGTCTTAACTGGACACACACCCACAGATAGACTCCAAGCAGCACGGCACACTTGTAATCATATGTAAAAAGGTTTTACGTATTTGCAGTTTTCCAGAGAGTTGACTGATTCTAAAGCGATGTGTAGCCCTATCAGTTTAAGAGCCAGTAATGGAAAGGTGCAGTAATACAATAAAAGAAAATATGAACTCTTAATGTTCAATAAAAAAAATACTGAACAGCTGTGCCGATTTTACACCATTAAACATGCCTAGAACAGTCATTTATATCTTGCAATCTAAAAGCATTTTGACCAGCAATCTGTCCAAAGTTGCAGTGACAGAGAAAAAGAACATTTGTGGATGGAAGAGTAAATTCTCTACAAGTCCTGACAATCACAATGAACAATCACTATTTACATTCTATGTATCATAATCATTATTTGTATTCTATGTAGTTCATTAAAAGTTAATAAACATCAGGGGAAATTTCCAATCATAAAGTTTAACCTAGAGGCAAGGGAGGAGAAACCACAAAATAGTAAGGGTGAAAAATAACATGGGAACGACAAGTGGGAAAAATAAAGCCCTAAAGAACGGTTCACTTTTTTATGATCAAACACAAATAGACCTCGCTAGCCTCATCTGTGTGAAAAGAATATTGGTTTCATTGAGTTCTTCAATGCCTTTTCTTAAAATATACGCAGAGCTCTGATGAAAATCACAAAAATAGACAGGATATTCAAGCTCTTCCTTAAATATGAGAGGGTCCACTTTACACTGCTAAGATTTGTATAAAAAAGGTAAACAAGTGCAGAAAATGATTACAAACACATGGTGAACATCTTGTACGCCACTTTTTGGGGGGTATATTTTTACCTCAGCAAAGAGGCAAAAGCTGGCTTTGCTAAACAAGGCTGGATCTTATTTCTCCGTTTCATTTCCACAGGTGGTATCCTATGAGACAAAAATAGTGTCAGTCAGAAACCAGAACCGGGCAGCCTGCCCAAAGGGAAGCAAATGCCCTGGGAACCCATGAGTGCCACCACTGAGAGGCTTCTCAGGCAGCAATAAAAATCCTCCCCAAAGCCCCTGAGGTTTGACAGTATGTTCGCCAAGTCCTGCACACACGTGAGGATTTGTGGATGTAAGGCAAGGCAGAGTGGAAAAGGCTGAGGTGATTATTACCCAGAAGTCATTCAAAGAGCAGTGATTCAAAGGACCTTCAGAGATGGGCTAGGATTACTATTAATACATGGCAGAAGCCACAACCAGGCTTGTTTTTTAGAAGCCCCAGAAAGCCTGAGAAACCAAACTCATCACAGGCGCACACGGCCATCTAGGTCCTCCATGCCACACCTGGGGACACCTACCACAGAAACCAGCAGCAACTACCACAGAAACACCTGACCAGAGCAGGTTCCATAGACTCTTGACTCGTGATCCCAGGGACTCCACAACTGACACTATTTAGACTCGTATCTAAATCTCCTCTATTCTTGGCACAGGTTAGGCCCTTGTGTGTTTCCTGAATGGAGTACTTGTCTCCACAATTTAAAAGGGTATTGTGAAACACGACAGAGCACGACAAGGAAAATAAATGGAAGGGGCGGAGGGTGGCAGGATCCAGACTTAGCCAGGAAAGAGGAAACAAGGTAATGCTAAAGAACTTATGACCATCGATTCTGTAAAGAACTAGTATGCAAAGAAAACTCATCAATTTTTTTCTATAAATAGCAGAATTCAAACTGAAAGAAATAGCCTAGACCCTTCACAGATAGACACAATTTTCAATTTTGGGGCAAAAAATCCCCCTAGTCAGACGGCTAGGTTTCTGAACTATGAGGCTAGTCAAGTCCTTACGCAGGGAAACCTATTTTGTGAATACCCTGAATGGCGAGGACCCCTCGCTTTATAGGTAACAAAGATCCATAAATATGTAGACTGGCATGTCAGGCCATAAAAGCTAAATTATATTTGGAGAACAAAATGAGGTACAGGATATTTGAGTCTAAGGTCATTAAAATATAGAAAAATATTATTTAGGATAGATATTGTGAAGACAAACTTTGGGTGGCTTTTTTAAAAAAGACAATTAGCAGCCAAACAGTTTTTACGGAAGCAAGTTCATTGCATGAACACCCATCTGAGGTCATTTCCCATGGCACTTGCTGTGGCTGGAGTAATGTGTTAGCTTAGGTCACTCCTCAAATCCTGATGACAAAACACTGTGCTGAATTTAGACCCATTTCATGATCTGCTTTATCATTTTCCCTGTGACCCACAATATAGCAATCTGGTAAGTTTTTGCTTTCTTTTCTGCTTTTGCCTGCGGGACAGAGAATGTGGCAGAGATGGAGGGACAGATCCTCATTTAGTGTATAATCAGACTTCACAGTTCTCTAGCCCAATACTTAGGTCAAAGGCTAAAATTTGAGGACCGAACCCAGCCGCCTGGCACTGGGTATTTTTCCAGTGACCATTTGCCTAACTTCCTTCCATGAAAAGCATTACAATTATTTTTCAATCAACCAGTAATGAAATTAAATGCAGAAACATCTATTTTTTTTAACCTAGTAAGTACAAGCTAGAAACATGATCTAAGATCTACTATTGAAACACTGGTGAAAAGTACTGATTCTTTGTCTAAGACAGGAAGTTATCATGTGATTTATTTTAAAATTATGTGTTACCACCTATTCAGTATTTAAAGGTCATCAAAACTTTTTTTACTAGCCAAAGGACTGGCAATGGGGAGAAGGGTAAAAAAAACCTTATTATAGAGGCTTTATCTGCATCGAAACTATCTGTGCCTCTTCAAAGTTTTATATGTGACATTTTAAGCCAAAGCGATTTCAAAAGATATATATGTCATCATTCACCAAATATTTTTAAGCAAAGGAAACCATGTGTAGCATCTATATTTTATCAACAATCTCCTATTCAAGCATTTTAAGTTCTAAAAGCCAAGCACCACTGAGTCTGAGAATTACTCCATTAATTCAAGGAGATGAACTACTGTATAAATAAAGAATGGTATATCCCAAAGATGGTCAACACCACTGCTTCACTGCAGAGTCAATAAAAAGTAAGCTGTTGCTTATCAGTTTTTAAATTGTTAGAAATACAATCTTTAGGATACTGGAAAGGTAAAAACCCAATGTATAATGGAAAGCTAGAAAAGATTCAAAATGTTACAGGTTTCTTTTTTTTTTCTTAATAGGACCCTCTAATATAATTTGTGGGTTTGTGTGAAAGACTAGTTTGGGAGTTATTTTTAAATAGCAAAAATGGGCCGGGTGCTGTGGCTCACGCCTGTAATCCTAACACTCTGGGAGGCAGAGGTGGGAGGATTGCTTGAACTCAGGAGTTCGAGACCAGCCTCAGCAAGAGCAAGACCCCGTCTCTACTATAAATAGAAAGAATTTGGCCAAACAACTAAAAATAGAAAAAATTAGCCAGGCACGGTGGCGCATGCCTGTAGTCCCAGCTACCTGGGAGGCTGAGGCAGGAGGATCACTTGAGCCCAGGAGTTTGGGGTTGCCGTGAGCTAGGCTGACGCCACAGCACTCTAGCCCAGGCAAGAGAGTGAGACTCTGTCTCAAAAAATATATAAATAAATAGCAAAAATGAAACTTACCCATAGACATTTGTTCCCCACAATATACAATGCAGCACATAATAGAGGAAGACAGCACTTAGGAATATGACCAGGAGGTATCCTTTCATGGCTGGCCCACCTGAAACACAAGGAGTAAAGTTCAAAGCAAAGGCAAAATTGTTATACAGATCGATTTTCACAATGACTCTAATATAAGCATTAGTGAATAAACATATTCAGAAGGAACAGTAGAAAAAAGATATAAGCCTATAATTTTGAAAACACTAAATGTGCAGAAAGAGAATGTTTTTTCTGTCTCTCCTCTTATCAATCAGCACATGATGCAATTTAGGCCAGTAAACAGTGTCATGGTTTCAAAGTTAGGTGCTTCCCTACCACTTTCTGATGTTAGGTGAGAAATGAAAAAAAATTCCTTCAGAACAAAATTTTATACATCTATTCCATATCTAAAAGTTTTTGTCAGAAACATTAAAAAGTATTTTTCTCCCTTTTAATAGAAAGTAATTATATGCCTTAAGATGTGAATAAACATTTCATTTCTCAGTGCT